>JANHGB010050758.1:0-24941 GCA_026283785.1 Coracopsis vasa | reverse complement strand
GTTTGGCTTTTGCTGGTTTTTTTTTTTTGTTTTTTTTTTTTTTTTCCATGGTGCTATGGTTTCACATCTAATAGTATTTAGATGGTGTTCATGGGTCATTTTCATATATGCCTCTCTGATGCCCATACCACTCTGTGGACTTATTGGCAGCAGGTGCCCAAGAATATCAGCTGCAATGTTGACAGGATGAAAAAGGATGAAAAGATATAGAGTGTATTAGCATGTTTATTTGCAGTGTCATATTCAATCAAAACTAACATTTAGAACCCGTCTCCTTCACGGCGTTCTCTACCACAGTGTAAATGCTCAAGAATAAACATGTCAGCTTAAGATAGACTATCATGACAGCAACTGAGACAGATTGTCATCTCATCTTCAGGTTGAAAATCAAAATTTCCTACTATGGTTAATCTTGCCAACTGCTGCATCTGCAGCCAGGAAAAAAAAAAACCCAAACAAATAAAACCCAGACAAATAAGAATTTACTGAATATTAGATTCTGAAATGACATAAAGTTCCGTGTCTGTCAGTAGAAAACTAATGCTCAGTTGAACCAATATACTTCTTTCATTGCATTCAGTCTGGTGTGAGATTGCTGTTTCTGTACAGGGATATATATTTTATAGGCATTAAGGAGAAGGGAGCACATTTTATTAAATTTGTGAAGCTGCCTGCTGTTGCTAAAGCCAACAGAAACAAGCATTTGGACACTTTACTTTTATTCCCCTTTTCTATCTGAAAAGGAGCCTCCTTGTCTTTTTCCAAATCGCACCCAGTTTGCTGAAACTCTCCCATTTTCTCCAGTAAAGAAATAAAGTAATAATAACAAATGCCAGGAATAATTTGTCAGTGTCTCCAGCAGGTATGAATGCCATGTGTTGTCAACATGCAAGAGATTAGGGAAGTAGCTGTCTAATAAGATGAAAAGAGGTAACAGAAGCAGCTGGGCTAGTAATTATCTCCCTAGCTAGAGCATGCTGCAAACTAAACTAGTTGCCTGTGCATTTAGGTCTCCTTGCTCTAAGTATTCCTAAATGGAAATCCTCTGGAATGTCACTTTTTAGGATTACACACTGCTTTAAGACCTTGTCTTTGTATTACCCCACATGCCTGAGATGACTGCAGTGCACTGCCATTCTGGCCCCAAGCAGGCAGGCAGCCTCGAGACATCACCATTCCTGCACTACAGATGCACAGAACAAGTGTCTGGGCACTATTGAAAATAGTAACAAGCCTACAGTTTTTGCTTTTAAGGAGCTGGGTGGGAGCAGAGATACATTAACAGATGTTTCATCGCATTCACATATTTTCCATATGACAGATCCTCAGACAAGCAGCTGTCGAGTAAGAGAGGGAGAACAATGTTAATATCTATGCCTTGGACTGGTTTCCTATCTTTTCGGCTCAGGCCTGCTTGTGTTTCAAGCACCACTGTTTTTAAAATTGAATCCATCTTCTGTGGTGTCTTGAACATTTATGTATGCAGCTCAAATGTGATCATTATTAAGCTGCATCAGAATTTATGTTCAACTCTCAGACATAACCTTCAGAAGATGAGCTGCATTTTTCTCTTCTTACTCTTAATCATATTGGGACTGTGCATCTGAGTAAGTGGTGAAAATTTGGCCTCATCATGATAGTTTCTTCCAAAGAATGCTTTCTAAAAATAGCTATTGTCTTCATAATCTCAGTCTCCAATGGCTGTAAATCAATGCAGCTTGATAGCACTGACTTGGACAGAGATATGCTGATTATTATGCCAGCCAAGAATTTGGTCTGCATATATGTAAATCAAAGTCAATATTAGTTCCCTTAAGTACTGATATATTGATATTTATGGTCTCAATCCAGTAATTACCTACCTGGGGTGACAAAAAAATGATGTCTCCTCTGCTCTTAGAGTTCAATTCAAGAAAATAACTTTTCAGTAACAAAAGGGAATTTCTAAAATACTTTTTCCTCTTCTGTGCAAAAAGTCTCAAGATTCAAAAATAACCTGTTTTAATATACGTACAAATTACCCATGGTATTTGTTTCTCATTCTTATGTGGCCCCTCTGATATCATTTAAATTAATGGCATATGGTAAGCCTTTCAGTTTTCATTGCTCATTGGGAAATGAGTCAATGACTATTTAATGTTATCTTATTATGGTTCCCTAGTAACGTTAAGCTTAATCAGTGATGGCTACATTTGTTGAGAGAGTTCTGCTTATGTTTTGCTCCCTTCTCAGAGGATAAATTTCCCCAGTCCAGTAATTCTGAGCAGGCACAGAGTGACACATGTGCCAGCTGCCCAGCACATGTGGAAATGCTCAAATTCACAAGTGAACCGTACTGTACAGGGTATGCCAGTTGCTAGGACCTTTGCAAAACACTTTCATCATACTTCCTTTGAAAGCAGACTTGACTACATTGAGCCTATCTTGCTTTCTTTTTTTCTATATGCCTTACTATTCTTCACTTTCACATCACAGGAGTGATCCGAGATGCTATGAGAAACAATCCTGGAGTAATAGACTACCAAATGTTTGCACTGCATAATAAATTTGGCTCTTGTGTTGGTATTAGAAATAACTGCAATGCTAAAACCAGTACAAATATTCCCACTCTAGGGTAACAGATGCTGTTCAAAAGTTGTGTATTTGATCATAGATACAGCTGACCTGTTGGTTCAGTAAGGATGATGTATTTAATGCAGTCGGTACTTAGAAACACTGAGTATGTTTTATTGTGATGAATACAGGAATTAGAGTGTGATGAGAAAATGATGAACACTTAGGATGTAGTACTATTTTGATAAAAAAAAACCCCAAACTTATTCTATACACTTTTATTCTTCGTATGTATTGAGGTATTGAATAATCACCATTTATTAGGAGGCATCACAGGTAAGAGAATGGACCTAATCTGGAACAAAAAATCAGTATGATGATGAAATTTTTATCTCTTTGCATTCTAACTTTCCCATAGCCTGTAAGGAGCTTGTAAGCCTTGTGAGTCACCTATGCTCCATAATTCACATTTCAGTCATTGGGTTGAAAGCAGCCACAGAAAAATTTGATAGGTGACAGCTGGATGGTGACGTAACATTTTAGGAATCACTGAAGAGGTGCTTGATTAATGCCCAGCCATGTGACTGCCTCTTTGGAAACGGAAATAATTTTTGGTCATAAGTACAATACATGTAAGTTCAAAGAAAGTAACTAAAAGACATTAGTTAGGCACTAATATTTATACAAGGTGTTGGGCATTCTTGGGTCAGCACTGTGTTATCAAAAAGGAATTAAGATTTCTGTAGTAGTAAAGCAACCATGCTAGATGTAATGAGGTAATTTTAATTAATATCATGCAAGTTTCATTTTGTAATGCCGGCGTTATAAATTGGCGTTTAGTCCTTTACTGAGAAGATCATACTTTGCAGATTGTAACATAGATCAAATGAGCGAAATGGGAAGCACAAACCAAGAGAAGAAAATAAATTAATGTATTTCAATGGTTTTACTAAATGGCACACACTGGAGGAGGCATGGTGGAGAAGATGAGGGTTTCAAGTCTTTTTCTGCAGTCTTATAATGAATAAGAAAATGGGAAATGAAGTGGTTATACTTCCAGCTTTTATTATTTGCTAACTCAGCTGATACTTGCATTGGGAGCAGCCATATGCCAAACTGAGAGCTTTTTAATTTCTTATCTGAACTGTGAATGACATCAGAGGAGAGGTTATAGGATTCCTTTAACCATTTTAATATGAGATTCATTCATTTCTGCATTAGGGAAATCTTATATTTTCATCATTAAAGCTATGCTGCAAATGAAGCAAATATGTGGTTACTAAGAATAGACAAACCACTGAAAAAGAAACTTCTTCAACCTCATGTTTTGCTTTAGTTCACTGTAAGGACTTCTAGATGAATGAGAAAACTAAGTTGACAATAGCAAAAGGACACATCATACAATAATTACTGCGCTTTCAGAAGCAAAAGATAAGAGCTAGAGGATTAATATTAGTGTTAGCTTGAGGTAGCTTGATTTTACAGTACATAACTTTGATTTCTTTAAACACTGGCAGGTTAGTCCTTGCATATGAATGTTTTCATGATGGAGATTAAACTCTGAAAAAGATTTATTATGTAGGATTATAGGATTCTCTCCATGAAGAGGAATTTATTGCCAGTGCAGATGACAAGACCTTTAAGTGGAAAAAACTTTCATTTTGCTTTGTAAATCCTGGCCAAGGTGTTAGGCTTGATGTTGCTGTCTTTCCTAAATTAGGAGCATGTATTAAGACTAAGAGGTCTGACACGTGTGAAAACTTCACAGTGTCTTCCTGGTTTAATCTATCAGGTAAGATGTCTTTTCATGAACTGTGAACAGGTGACTTTAGTGAAGATTTTTGTGTCAGCTGTCCTACTTTGTGTACTTTATTTAACATATGTGAACTTCAAAGTGTTTGCTTTGCTGTTTTGAAGCTCCTTTGTCAATGACATTATAACAAAAACTGTGGTACTTGCTACTGAGTATTTCCATTTCAGTTTGGGAAGGTACTTAAGTATTAGCTTAACCTGGGTCATGAATACACATGCTTTCTTGTGCAGGACCAACTAAAGAGCAGTTCACTAATATCAATGAGTTTTACCTTCATGAAGGCTTTCCCACTGGTGATGGGTTTGTCTTACACTGTAAACTCCACGTCAAGGGCAAAACAAAGCCAAGTTCTGTTTGCTTAATATAATCCATCAGCATAAACACCTTGACTTAAAATGATTATTAGCATGACAAGAACAGAGCATTCAAAGAAAGTAGTTTTCTTCGCATTCTTTTATCCTCATATTTATTCTGTCTGACAAATAAATATCTCAGTTGAAACACTGCACATTGTTCCCATCTAGTCCTTGAAGTGTCCTGTGAGGCAGGGACTTCTCCATAGGAACATCTACGGTCAAATGCCTCCTTATCTCCACTCCAAGAAATTATTTCTCCCTTTATTCAGAGCCACATTTCTCCTTCAGCCCCTTCCTGAGCTACACAATCAGTTGGTTCAGCATTTGGCACAGCTGACGGGAGAGGAAACCCCACACGTAGAGGAAAAGGGTGGGAAGAAACATCCTTTTTTGCTTGCTGTTTTTGGTTTTGATTTTTGTTTCTTTGTTTGTTGGGGTTTTTTGTTTTAGTTTGGTTTTTGTTTGTTTGTTGTTTTTTGTTTTGTTTTGTTGTTTGGGTTTTTTGTTTGTTTTTCCTTTTGGTTATGTTTAGTTATGTTTATAATATTAAATTAACAAACTTACAAACCTGTAATCTTTCTATGTGACAGTAGGAAGTTTTAAAGCCACAGTGCTACCTAAACATACATTTGTTAGCATACTGACATAAAAATAAAGAATTATTTGGAACAGGTCTCGTAAGTTAAAAAGCTTGTTAACTCATTCTGTCTTCTGCTTGGTCAATGCAGATTTTAAAAAAGAGAAATTAATGACAAGTTCTTTGGGCCAGATACTGAAATGTCTGAGAATGCTTGTGGCATAGTTTTAAATAACCATGCTAACTAGGTACCTTGGGTTTATTCAAACCTTGCCACTTATCCTGGAACATCAAACCTTCTGAGTTGGTACTGATTACTACATCCCTGAAAGACATTTGGCTTCATTTGGCCTCAAAAAACTTTTCACGCTGTTCCATACTGTTAAACAGATAGAGGATTATTCAACTTTATTTTTAAACTCCTTTTGAATGTGCATCTCCTTTCCCACAACAAGCATTTTAGGTCATATTGGTAAAACAGAGCTTAATTTGTGCTTTTGCGTAATCTTATTTTCAGACTGATCTTTCATCAGGGATATAGTGTGGCTGGTTAAAGATATTGTTAGATGAATGGATGTTCTGCTAATAAACTTCTTTCAGTCAGTCATCTCTTTCAGCAGAGAGAGAGGCATTAATTTTTCCTTGCAGGACATAGAAAAGTATCATTAAAGCAGAAGAAATATAAAGCCACATTTTAAGCTAACTATACTTTTGACAGAGAAGTTTTGTCTTCTGATAAATGCAAATCACATTCACAGATTAAAGTAATTTTCTGTGGCCTAAAATGAACTTTCTGGATACAGTCATTAATTTTTGGTTTCAGCATTTTCATATGTGGAGAAAAAATTGTATGCTCAAAAAATTAACATTTTTATCATGGTCCTTAAGAAATGCATCTCAGGCTTTTTATGTTGGCTGCAGACAAGCAATGTAATGATATGAAGTTTAAAAATGCAGAGATCAGCACAAACTATTTCACTGTATAATACTGACAGAAATCCTCAAAGTAAGCTTTTGGGAGCTTCAGATAAGCAAAAATTTTGTTTGCATCCTTGTCCTGCCATTGAAAGTGTACAGGGAAACCAACTCTATTGATGATAAACCAAACAATCCACCCTACCAACATACAAAGCATCAGAATTTATGAAACCTTGTCAGCTATTGCATAAGTTTGAGCATTTTACAAGATAGCACCTCAACCAGGAATGAATTAATAGGAAATTGTTGTTTACCAGGTGTTAAAAATATTTCAGTTAATAATTGTAACAGTACACAGTGATTTGTGACAGAGGTAATTAGGTTATCTTTTGCTTACGTCTTATCTATGCTGCCTTCAATAGAAGTGAAATAACTTGGAAATTCCTACAAACTAAACACGATGATAATAAAATGACGATATAAATGATGATGATATAAATGATGACACCTTTTAAAAATTATGACCTCTTTCAAAAGAAATGAATATTTACTGATCTGCTAGAAGGAAAGAAACCCACTTGAATCTGATTTGATTTAGAAAAAAAATCAAATAGAGAAAAACTTCCTTTTAATTAAGCGTCCATTAAAATCAGTTAAAAATGCTGCTATTTTCTTAGAATATTCTGTTCATCTCCTTTTAAAAATTAATTAAAAGGTTTGCCAGATGCATGCCTTGCTTCCAGAAAGGAAAACATTCTCAGTCTTTCTACTGTCTTTTTCATTTAGCTTATTGAATAATGATTTACAGCTATTAAGAGAAAACCTACATTGCATATATATGATTCATCTCTTGCAGCTGAATACCTTTTAATGTTCTTTAATTCTTCTGAGACCATTTTTTCAGGACTTTGGAGTATGCACAAACAGTACTGTTTTAATAACACCACACATGAAAAAACCCAGTGCCCCAGATCGACGCTTTTCCACATACATGCATTACTGCATGCAGTAGTATTGATCCAATAAAAGACATTTTCTCTTTAATTTTTCTCAAGCTATGTTGCAGATTTGCCACAGGCTCCTTAAAGAGTCTGGTCAACTGCATTTTGCCCTTTTGCTGTGTTCTCTGTGCACTCATAAGCTTGTCCTTGTGCTCACTTGTGACCAAAGTTGTGAGTTGCATGAGTTTTCTCTCCTTCTTCCCAGTGACTGTGCACTTTGGCATTAGCTAAGGAGTAGAGTGTTTTCGCTCTTTTTCTATTTCTTGCAAATTGATGATGGGGGAATATCAAATACTCTGCTACAGTTCTTGTGCTGCTTTGCATGTGAAATAGGTCCAAAAGTAAGAAAGCTATATAATAGGTATTTGAGAGCTGAATCAACTCAAATTGTCTACAGCAGTCATATAGCTCACATACTGCGCAGAGAAATGCCTTGTATTTCAAATGACATTAGAGAAAATTTTGTACTTGAAAGGGCTCCAAACAATACCCATTTTTTTATAATATCAGAATTTTTCTGCCTAATTAGATTAAGATCAACTTTATTAAAAGATGCCTGAATCAGTTAAGTTTAGTGATACAAAGTGAGCTAAAACAAAAATACCAATGATAATATTCATGGTTTCTATTAACAGTTCACATCTGTGGTTAACTTGAAACAGATGCTTTTCAATATTTTGCCATTGTTTTTAACTTGAATGTGACAATATGTTTTGATGTTTTTTCCTTAATTGTAAAATCATGTAATGAAGTCCCTTTAGTATGTGTGTGGTAAATTGCCAAAGACTCTGTATTTCCAAAACTTTCTGGTAAAATTTTTCATGGTGCCTTAGTTATAATTGTTCATGACAATCAGATGATTCTGCTTTAAGACCACAGAAGGTCCATTTAGAAATTCTGGAGAGGTCTCAGCAGAACTGGAAACACAAGTATACATCTCTCAGGTTTCCCTCAGGCTGGGTAAGGCCAGGCTTTTCTGAGCTGGAAGACTCCAATTGGAGCTTCTCAAGGAAATCCATTATTTCTAAGGAGCAGTATGAAAGCATTTGGTGATAATGTATTAGATCACTGGCGATCAAGTGATAAGAAAAAAAATTAATGAATTGAAGTTTCTTTTGAACCTGGTGACTGGGCAGGTGATTTTCACAGAATGCAGAAGACTGAAATCGCAAGTGATACTTCATCGTCTGATGGAAAGTGTGTGTGACTAGGAAAAATACCAATGCAACTTATTAATTCTAGGACAGTTTGTGGTATTTGGTAGCAATGCTGAAGATATGAAATCTAGAAATTGAAAATCACAAGTAACTAAGTATCCTGACAACAGATACAACAATAACAATAATAAAAATTACTACAAAAGATGACACTTCATTTCTTCCACAGAAATGTGAAGTACATATGACTATGGTGGATAGAATGAAGAAACAGAAAAGGTCTGAAAGCTTGTCCAAAAATCTAAATCCTTGTCAGCTTTCAGAGATTTATTGGGTGAAATAGAAAACAAAGACACAGACAGAATAGATTTGTTGAGCTTAGTCTTAAAAAAGAATGGGTTTGTTAAACTTTGAGGAAACTGGACAGTATTTTCATGTTTCAGGAGCTCAGCAGGGAATGTCAAGCAACACATGAGCAGAGAAGCCCTCTGAATGAAGTATGGAGTATTGTGCTATGAGACTGTGCTGATTAGTGTGAAATCAGCTAAAAGGCAAGGACAAGGATAGGTGGAAGATCATTATGGAACTTCTGTGTTGCTTGCAGAGCAAAGAGGATACAATTAGACAAATTATGATAATATTGGTAAGAGTGTTACCATCCTGGTCATGGTACCAAAATAATAATTTCAAATGTAAGCAAAGAATAAACAGTAAAATACAGGTCAGATATTAATTTACAAAGAGAATATTTTCCTTCAGTTATTGGAAGGTCACATTTGAACACCAACCTATAGGCTGTGATCAGATAAGCAATCACATTTATATGTCCAGGAAAGAGCAAAATTAGTTTTTTGTGTTTGCCACTGTAATTAGCTGAGTGGATATTTATTACTGAGGGCAGGACATGAACAGTGCCTTCCAGAAAAAGAGATGTCTTTCCCTTTTTGTGTTAAAAGATGTCACCTTTCTGTAAAAACACTCTGTAGGAATACGCATGGCATGACCAATGTGTGAGTAACACGGTAGTTAACAAAAAATCTCAGTACTTGTTTGGGATCTGGTTCGAGACCATCTTAAGGACCTGAAGTGCACAAGTCCATGGGACCTGATGAAATCCATCCACGGGTCCTGAAGGAGCTGGTGAATGGCGTTGTTAAGCCACTGTCCATCATATTTGAAAAATCATGGCAGTCAGGTGAAGTTCCTGACAACTGGAAAAAGGGAAATATAACCCCCATTTTCAAGAAGGAGAAAATGGAAGACCCAGAATACTACAGACCAGTCAGTCTCACCTCTGTGCCTGGCAAAATCTTGGAGCAGATTCTCCTGGGAGGTGTGCTAAGGCACATGAAAAACAATGATGCCTGACCAGTTTGGTGGCCGCCTGTGATGGGGCTACAAAACCGATGGACAGGAGTAGAGCAGTTGACGTCATTTACCTGGACTTGTGCAAAGTGTTTGACACTGTCCCGCACAACATCCTTGTCTCTAAACTGGAGAGACATAAATGTGATGGATGAACCCATCTGTCATGCTTGTTCATTTCCCACCTCCTTATTGTAATTGCCAAATAGTATGTTAATGTTCACCATGGGTTTATAGCAAACACTTCATGTCTGTGTATTAGATATAACAGTATTATGTATTAGATATATTAGATATAACAGTATTAGATATAGCAACTGTATTAGGTATGGTAATGTTATTTAATGCAGATATTTTTCTGAAGTAGAGAAAAAGTGGCATGATAATAGAAGCTAGTATTTCTCTTGACTAAATTATATTGTGAAGTTTTGAGGAGTCCTAAACCACAGGATTTGCCCATTTCCAGTTTGGTTCCTCTTTGGAATGAAGTTTGGCATTTGTATACTACTGTATTCTGTCCTAAATAAATAAATATCCAAATATGGTAAACAACAGATAATTTGAAAAGCTGTCCTTTTGGATTAAACTTGTGACTGGAGGGTAATATGTAATTTAGTAATTATATGAGAATTCCAATAAACTGAAGTTTGCTAACTCCTGGTGTGTAATTCCAGTAACATATTTTTGCTTTCAGAGCAGACTTTGTTCTGTGATGATGAGCAAAACAAGTGAATAATAATAAAAAAATCCCAAACAACTATATACCTAATGTATATTATTTTACAGTAATCTCTTATAATCTGTCCTTCAAAGCAGGAAACATGGTGAAAAAGCTCTTACTTTATGTGTCAACAAGTGAATTGTTGCCTTCTTGTGATGTTTTGAACTAAAAAAACATCATCTGTGGCAATGTAACTGTTAAACATGTATTCACTGTAGTTTGAGTTTCTCTAGTTTTTGAAAGACTGCACTGCTGTGGCTTTTTTTGACTGTCTCATTAAACCATCCTCTCCCACAGGAATGGACCTTATATTGTGGTTTCCATAATTTAGCTGAGTATATGTTAAGCCCTGCTTTCCAGATGGATAGGCTGAGAGTGTGCTCACTGTAGATTTCTCTATTACTAATTCTTGCTCTTTGGTTTGTGTTTGCTTTTCCTCTACAGCCTCACCCCATCTTTGGATCAAGTAGGCTTCCTTTTCCGTCTGGGTAGTATGGGTGAAGGTGAAAAAGGATTTCAATAAGTAGTCGTCCTTATGTAGCTTTTCATTCTGCCCTATTGAGAGCTCTCTTCATTTGCAGTACCAGCAAGGTGCTGAAGGTACTGTCAAGTAAATGGAATCCTTTCACTCTTACTCACAAGGCAGAGTGCAACTAGAGCCAGTTCTCCTCCTTTCAACCACTTTGCTGAAACAGATTGCTTACCATGAGTGTTTCTCCTCCACCACCACCTCTACCCTTTAAACACTTTCAGATAAACTGTGTCATCTTCTGCTGGTCTGAATTACAAGGCCTGTATTTTATTATCTAACCTGCGACAAGAACTTTGCCATGGTGGGGGTGGCATGCTTCCTTTAGTCTTTTTCCGCCCTTGTTCAAGGAAAGGATTTTCTTTTGGCTTTTTCTGAATCCCAGATAGACCACTGTCCCTTTTCAAGGCTGAGCAGGATACAGTATATGATCTTAGACACCTGCCATTCTGAAGTGAGAACAGTTGTGGCTGCAGAGCTATTGTGTAGGGACAACTAAGTCAAGGACGTTTCTTTCAGTTCCTCTATATACAGCTCTCAAGCAGGAAAATCTTTTACTCCTCCTAGTATTCTGTGGGTATTTTCCACTACTTTGACACTTCTGATGTCTTCTATCACAGAAAATAACATGCTGGAGACCAATCTCATATTCCAACAGCCAGCACAAGAAAAGCACTGTAAGCAGTTTGTAGAGGACACTACCACTGCAACAATTATGGACAGCAGCCCTTCCAAACTATTGGTGCAGATGATGTCCCTGAACAGCAGTGGGAGTCTTGAACTACTTCATCGCCCATCTTTCTGTTCAGAGCCCAAGTGGCAGTCTTTCAACCAACGTTTATGTCAAATAACATCAAATGCTTTAGTATGGAATTCACAGATGTGGTCTCTAGGAGTTGCTTTGCTTTGTTGCTACAGCATAGTTCTCCAACTCTGTCCCTTTTCAGGGATCCTTCATGGAAGTGGCATTAATAATTGGATAACTGCCCCTTATTCTCCTTTTTATTGGACCCATGATTTTACCAAATGACTTTCGGATTTCTGGTGTGGTCTTTTGCTGCCACCTCCCTCCCCAGCATCTGTCAGAACAGTCTGTATCTTCACCAAATGTTTTGCCATCTCTGAAGCCCTCAAGAATGATGTGGACCTTTAATAAAGCAATATTCTTTGAAGAAATCCAAGGTTGCTTCTGGGTACAACTACTTTAAGCTAATTTAAAACTACACACATAAGCGTTTCTATGTCAAAGCACAGTAGGTAAGAACAGACCGTCTGAAGCCTGTCTTCAGCAGCTTGTCTCATATACCCTTTCTGAAGTGATTTTTAATCTTTCCATTTCCATCTGTGTCTTGCACCTCTCTTTCTCCCCCTACCACACACTCATACCTGCTATAATAACCCCTCGCTTGTCTCCTGTAGTAATCCACAGGATACAAGCTTGCAGTCCAGGTCTGGGCTTGGGCCAGCAGTGTTTGAATGATTGTCTACCTGTTGCCCAACACAGCAGCTCACAGCAGGATTCTGCCTTCCCTCTCAGTGGGCACATAAACCAGTATGTCTCCTCCCTGCTTGGCTTCCAGTTTCAACAACCAGTCATGAGACCCCATTCTGTCTGTTAAATAACATGGAAATTGGGCAATGGATTCAGAAGTCAGCTAGAGAGATGGGAATTGGTTTCAGAGATCTCATCAACCTTGTTTTCTTAGGAAACCATTTTGGAAAAGTTGGTGGCTTGAAAGCCACTGATTATAGCATTGAAAAGTACATGCTTTTCTCTGTAATACAAGACTGGATTAAATAACCTTCGTTCTTGCAGATCTGATTATAGCAAATTGATAATTTATCAGGATTTCAATATTGTCTTTAGGCAAATTTTTAAGAAGGAGGTTAGTGCTACAGTATGTAGTTCTTCCACATATCACTCAACAGTGCTGGTGTAGAACTGTAGAGCAGTCCATATGCAAACAGATTTCATTTTTGAGGTCAGCAGGTCTTTCGGGGGGGATCTTTGTCAAAATTCATAGCCAGAATTTCAGCGTGGCTTAGCCATTATGTTCTGCTTTTGATTTGGAGAATGAAAACTTCTGGAATGTTTTCATTAAAACTTATTTTTTGCCTCTGAGGGTAAACATGGGATCTTAAAATAACTGGTACTACTGATGAGAATAAATTTTCAAAGTAATATAAAATGACTTGTTTGTGTATCACAAGAGCCAATGAGTGAAACATGATTTTTGTGACATGTTGTACTTAGTATTGGAAATAATTATTTTAATTAACTGTTGATGGGATTCCCTTATATGGAACTTTCGATGCATGGAATACATCAAAATACAATTCATAAGGCTGGGGTGGGGGATATATTTTGGCACATATGATGAAATATCAGCTTGGGCAGCTGAAGTATGTTTTTGTTAGATGTTTGTCACGTTTTCAGCCTTGCTGCCTGAAGGAGGTATGTTACTTTTTTTCTCCCTAGATACAAATATATGGACTAGTTGAACTTTTAAAGTATTCTGGATACTGGAAGTGAATGACATCCTAAGTTAGACAATGCATGGGATTTGTATATACAGGATTAAAGTTTTGCGGTTTTAACTATTTATAGTACAACAGTCTCAGTTGAAAGCTAGAATTATTTTGAAGATAAGTTGTGGGGTTTTGGTAATGTCCCCAGGGCAGGTAACTTTTTTAAGTTTTCCCCTGAAATGACTTGCTTAGAGTATCAATAAATCACATTCAATGAATAAAAAGCATTAACATGTAATAATTGGGAGGCGTTACCATATTTGAAAGTTCAGTTGAAAGACGTGGAGAATTTTCAGTATTAAGTAGTGCATTCAGTGACTAAAATAACTGAAGTAACCTGGAAAGCCAAAATGCCAACAGAAATGCACACTCTGCAATTGGTCTATCCAAAAAAAAAAAAAAAAAAATTGTTGGTAGTTGCAGGAGATTTATTTTAAAAAATCTGGCTTGTGTCACATGAAACTGTGGAAAGAACACCATTAACAAGACAATTTGGGGGGAGAGAGGACAGTGCTAATGATAGTCTTTATTCTTGGATTACATTAAGATTTTATGGAAAGAACTGCATGCTCATAAACCAAAGTAGAACTATGTAGTTTGCATTTTAAATAGTATGTCTGTGCAGTTGGAAGTTACGTTGGTTATATCCTTCCATACCATGGAAATGTTAAGAGTTCTCCCTTGTTACAGTGGCTCCATGAGCTGCTAATCATTAATAAGAACCTACCATAAAAAGAACCCCTCTTTATGTTTAAACCCTGAATATAAAAATCAGTGATCATTTTGTTGTTAATAAGCTGTATAACCTACAGCACCATCGATTTTAAGCTGAGAATTATTTGCAGTTGTTTACTGTAATTTACTGATAGTGAAATCTACTCCTACTTAGTATGTTCTGTAATACTGACCCCCAAAAATTAAACTTTTGGAGTATTCCAAATTATTTAAGAGTTGGTCACATATTATCAAATTTTACAGTGTATGTGTGTACCTTATATAATCACATTAGCATTACCAGTTATAGAAGAGTTTATAGATAATCATAGAGAATATATACTCAACAACTGCACAGCTTTATACACAGTTTGGCATCATGAACCTATTTATGTTGAGCTGTAGATGTTATTAAAGCACTATGGTCTCTTTGTCTACAACATACTTCAAGAAAAAGATTTGAACATACATAAACATGAAGATGCACTGTTAAAGTACTGATTTTCTGTAGGTGTTCTGGTTACAGAATCATGGAATGGTTTGGACTGGAAGCACTTTAAAGTTCATCTAGTTCTAACCCCAATTGCTCCAAGCCCTGTCCAACCTGGCTTTGAACACTACTAGGGATGGGGCAGCCACAGCTCCTCAGGAAAACCTGTTCCATCACCCTCACAGTGGAGAAATTCCTAGTCTGACATTTGGCACAAACTTCATTGCCAGTAAAGTTGCAGTGTGGATACCCCCTTCAGTACATCACAGCAAATTGAACTCCAGTCCTTCCCTCTATGCACTGCTTCACTTTGTAATATAGATGTTTGCATTGTGCTCAGGTGGCTATGGAGTAGCCCTCAGGAGTTAAAGTATATATTGGGCTGCTGATCTAGAGCCTTGGAAGACAGCACAGATGTCTCTTTTTTGTCTACTATAATCCTATGTAATACCAAATTCTTGTCTCTTCTCTACACGGAAATGAGAGGAGCTGTGTAACCCCCCATTGTTTGCACCTGATGTCAGAAATAGCTACATCATTTATCTGTTCAAAGTAAAACTGTTGCCTACTATTTTTAAGCATGTGTTATGTTTCTTGTTCCTGTTATTGGTGTGTCCTAGGCAGTTGGCTTTCATTCAGGAAAGTCTTTAAGTATATGCTGGATGCCATTAGGTGTATACTTAAAATTCTTGACTGATTTGGAGTCAGCTATTAAGAGAAACTGGGTAAGAGTGGAATTCTGGTCAAATGTGTGATTTGCTTCTGTTCCTTCCCCGAAGCAGGTCTCTTAATCTGTTAAAAGAACAGTAGGTCATTATACGTCTTTTAATTCTGCATTTTCTGATTTCTTTTCTGGGCTTTCCTTCACACTTACAGACTTGTATGGTTTAGACCAAAGTTCACTGTTAGTACATACAGGTATAATGAGAGGATGGTGTCATGATTTTCTGTTTCAGGAAAATCTAAGTCATCTTCAGAAAGCAAAGTTGAGCTGAACAGGAAGT
The DNA here is from genome assembly GCA_026283785.1 of Coracopsis vasa. Taxonomy (NCBI): domain Eukaryota; kingdom Metazoa; phylum Chordata; class Aves; order Psittaciformes; family Psittacidae; genus Coracopsis; species Coracopsis vasa. The sequence goes on along the minus strand of JANHGB010050758.1, from coordinate 9,214 downwards.
GAACAGGAAAAAACCAAAAACATCACTTTATAAAAGACTTTAACGTAACTTTTTTGTTTGTAACAAATTAGTTCACTTAATACAGTACGAACAAAAGCACGTTTCTCAGAGTTTAATATTGCTCAGGGTAGTATCAGTGCTGCTATTTTTGGGGTTTTGTTTTTACTGTTCATAGCATAGCAGGTAACATCACGTTTTCACTTTGACAGGAAGAAAAACTGTGGCACTGGTATTGCCAAATGCAGTGTTGCCCTCTGAGCAAGTTTTTCATTTTCTTTTCTTTGTGAAAAACAACATGGGTGATTGTAAATTTGCAAGAGGAGATGTAGGAACTTAAGTACTCCTAGCAAGCAGGTTTTGGAGCTCTATTTTGTAGTTTTATGTTCTATTTGAGCTTCAAATCTTTATATCTTTTTAGACCAAAGGCTGTCTTGAATAGGTGCATTGCTTACTATTTATGCTGCCTTTAATTTCTTATGAGTAACTTACCAATTTCACTTTTTTTCCTAGTAATTTTGAGGGCATAAAACCAGAGGGCTGTGTTTATTGCTGGTTTTCAATAGTGTGCCTCCACAGATGTTTTGGAAAGCATGATTGTATTTGGGATTAAAAAAGTCACAGATAAATAGAAGCATTACAATAGCTGCTATTGAAATCATACTTTTTCATGCAGCTAATGAATTGATGTTCTGCCAGTCTATGAGATGGGGTTTAAAACATTCTCTGACAGTTTTCTATCTAAATAATGTTTATATATTTCATTGTATTCATAGTACACTCAATAAATTTCACTGGGTACATGTATGTGTGTTTTCTGACATGAAGAACAATACTATAAAACTCCACATAATATATATATTCTCCAATTAACTTTTATGCCACAACATCTGCACAAAAAGACTTGTGTAAAATTTGTCTAGAAGTCTGCGGAATATTCGTTAACATATCAGCAATATTGCCAAATTACCTGAATTTTTCTTCTGTTGTATTTACATTTTCATTAATTTAAAGTCCAACCCTGTGTAGCATGGCTAAGCATTTCCTTAGTAATCTGGATCTGAATTAAGAATATTCTGACAGCTTTCTTCTTCGTTTTTTTTTCCCTTTTTTTTTCCCCTAAGGATATGGCTCTTGTTGCTCCTGAAGCACCTTCAGAACAAGCTAGAAGGGTTTTCCAGACATATGACCCTGAGGGTAAGGGCTGTACTTCATGTTGAAATAAGATTTTTTAGTTGAAATGTACTCACTAGCAGAGACAAATTCCAGATAGTTATGAGTTCTGCATTGTGTAGGGTATCTCTTCAAAAAAGAGGACCATCATTTTCTAAAATTTGTTCCAAATACTGCGCTTTCAAATCCATTTCAATTCCATGCCAGGGTAATACCCTGTTTATGCTTGAGCTGATTAAGAGAAGATTGAAATACTTGGTATGTAAGACTAGGTATATTCTATACAGAAGTCAATCCACAAGTGATGTGAAGAAATTTTCTGAGAAATCTATAGTAAGGGAGGTTGTGTATAATGCTGTGAAGTGGAGTTCTTGTAGCATAAGATTTTTAACCTTGTAATGTTCTTTCTAATTAACATAAAGCTTAAATATAATTTGATTTCCCTTATGTTACATTTTCCTAAAATAACTGATCCACTGTGATTGCATTCTTCATGAAATTTTGTTCTGGAATGTATATGGCATACCCAGAAAATTTTCTTATGTTTTGGAAAGCAGAGGATGTCTGCCATTCAGGTGCTGATTTAATTAATCAAAAGGGAAAAAAAGTACAGTTGTCATCCCAAGGTATCTAGTGGAGATGGAGATTGCTATAAAGAGATTGAATTCTTAGTGAGTATTAAGCTACTGAGTGTATGAATGATAAACAGAGTTTCTGTGTTACAGTTCTCTTTCTTTTTTGAAGAGGGAGAGAAGTGTTTGAAAACTATGTTCCTTCTAGAACCTCACACTTGCTTGCAAATTGTAAAGATAAAGATATGAAATATTTGTATTTTTGAGTAAAATGTGTACTTCTGGAAAGCTTGTTTCTTTTCCTAATGAGGAGCTTTGCTGCTTCTTCAGATAATGGTTTTATATCTGACTCTCTACTAGAAGACGTAATGAAGGCTCTGGACCTTGTGTCAGATCCTGAATAGTAAGTATGATAAAATTTAAATACTACGGAGGTTTAACCACACACTAATCATAATTTAGGTTTTTTTCTGGTTTCAATTAACCATGTGTCAGTTATAATTTGGGGGGGGGGTTTCTGCATTTTTCTAGCTTGCGTTCTGGGGACAATGTTATTTTAGAGTGTTTAAGTCAGCTTTAAATTAAACACGAGGAATTGAAATTAAAATGTCTAACTTTCATAGTGATAATTAGAAGCCAAAAAAAACCCCTCAGATCTACTGTATTACTATATATTGAGGAGATAGTTGTGAATATATTTCCATATGTTGGGTGACAGTGAAACTGTGACAAAAGAGCCCAACATTCCAGGTATTCAGAGGCAGAATAGCATTGGATTAGCACTGGATCTGTTTACACAGTTTGGAGCTGAAACTGTCAGTTACACTTCTGTTTTCACCAGCACTCAGTACCCTGTAGTGTTTATAATTGTCATTTGTTTCCAGAGATGACATCTTGATTTCTAGGATTAGAGTTAAAACTATCAAATGAAAAAGTAATTTATTTTAGATCTTTTGTGGACAGACAGGACTAATATTCAGTGGCAGCAGTTAACAACCTTCAGTGTCAAAGCTTACCATGTTTTGCCACTAAATATTTAAGAGAGCTATGTGCTTGAACTTTTTTACATCTCCAAAAGATGGTTCTGCTGTTTTGAAGACATACAGTCTAGTTTATTGGGGTCTAAACCCATTCTTCCTGTAGAATGGCTCTGGAAACTACAAGTTTGCTTACCACAGCTGTCTGAGATTTGATTGATGCCATTTTTTGTCCTTTCAAATGTTACTAATTACAACAAAGTTTACTGAGCTGTTCTGTATGAAGAGTAGGAGTGAAAATTGAAATCAAAAGACACCCAGGAAACTAAAACCGGAACAAATACAAGACCAAAAGGCTAGCATTCATATTACGTCAGTACATGGTGAAATCTGCAAAAGATTTTTTTTTAAGTGAGGGAAAGAGAAAAGCCTTAGTTTAATAGGTCTCAGAAGCTTTCTTTTGGCCTTTTTGTTCTGCTGCCTCAGTAAATCTGCAGAAATCCTCTTTCTGCATTCAGCATTTTTTCTGTTTGGATGTTCGGCCTTCAGGGTGTTTGTGGCATAGCCCTGGCCTATTTTGTTGTCCATAGCACATCAAATACAAAATGATGTAGGAGCAGCCAGTCAGAAGGTCTGCTATATTGAAAAACCATGATCAAATCATGGAATATTCAGTCTTGAATCACCTCCTCTTAAATGTTTTTGTCTAATTCGCTTGTTGTCTAATATTATTGTCTTGGGGACCTACTCAAGATGTCATGTCTATTCCACACAGGCTTTTCTGGTTGTTTTTTGATTGTTTGCTTGGTTTTAAGTAAAAATAAATTAATTGCTTCCAAGTGTACTACTTGCATTTTTAGTTCAAGAACTAAATGGAAATGCTTTGTGATCATCTAATCCAAGTCTTCAGGCTTCTCAGAATCTCAAGATGAGTAATGGTCAGATCTGCTTAGACGTTAAGTATAGAAGGGAAAACTTTGTAGGGCAGATATGAATTACCAAGGTGGATTAGCCATTCCGGTACTGAATACCACTGCATGTGATTTTAGTAAAATTTTCTAGTCTTTTTGTAAATACATCTAAGAATCCAGGTCTCTTGTTTGATTTTGTCTGTTTGTTTCTAAAAAACATCTGATACTCTTTAGGGCACTGAGTTGTGTACATCTGTCAATCTAGGTTTAGCTTGTTTAAAGCATTTTATCTTATCTGTCTATTTGACTAGTGCTGGAGGCTTTTGTCCCCAGACACTTTTCAGCCATTACAGTGTGAAGGCCATCAGTATCATCACCCCAGCGTTCATAACCTCTTCAGTTAAGATGCTAGACCTCTTATTGAAGTGACTGGAGCATGTACACACACTTGTTTTGGTAGCTGTGCTGCAATATCAGTAACTGAGCAGTGCTAACTATTTGCTGAATGAAAAAGCCTCAAAAAGCAATCAAACAGCAATCAAATTTTATTAAATCTCCCCTCCTGCTTAACTGATTCAGCTCTGTGCACTGTTCATGCCTAAAAACAGTATGGCTCTGCATTTTTAAACAGTTCTTATAGTTCATTAGTGAGTATATTGCTTGTTTTAATTTTATTATGTAATTTTAAGTGCATTTTCAAAGTTATCTTTACTGCCTTGGTTCTGTTTACAAACACAGTGTTTTTACAACTCTGTTAAGGGTTTCAAGAATTTCAGCAGATTTCAGACAGTTACTGAAATATCTTAAACTGAGAGTAAGAATGAGGAATAGAAGGTTTAAAGTCCAGTGTCTTGCGAATCCTTGGTTGTAGTTTCACTTAAATAGTGAAATGTGTATTTTATTTTTTTTATCTATTAAATTAACAGAGTTTATAGGATTATCACAATACCACATTCAGCCTTATGAACCTTAAAATTCCTCTTCCAAGCTCCTTAACAGAGCCACTCTTAAGAATTACATGATGTATTCTGTGTGAATTGGCACAGAAACAAAAAAGAAGCCAAATAATTTACTACTAGTACTATGTTAGGACCAAGAAAGGAAACTACTAAAAATTTAAAAATGAAGACACATAAGTGGTAGCCAAAAGGATAAAATGCTTACCTGCAGCAGTAATCGAAAAGATCTTAGAAAGACACTTTCTGCCCACATACCCTGGCAAAAGAGACCTAAGTGGTTAAAGGCCTACATGGTAAAAGAGGCAGCTATGAGAAGCTAAGACACTGTCTCCTGAAAGGAAAATGTAGTGCCTGCATGAAAAAAATAGGAAAGAATCTACATTTATGGAACATTAAATACAAAATAAAGCAGAGTTAAAATCTCCTGAAGACTAATCCACAGAGTTATAAAGTAAAAGCCAGTAGTACTTTTTTTAAGCCAATCAGAACCAGGAGACTGGAAGACAAGCTAACGGAGAAGTCTCAGTACAACAAAAATGATTGCACGGGGGATAAAACAATCCTGATTTTACATAAACATTGTTGGCTTGTGAGCTAGATATTATAATTCAGGAAACAGATCTTAGATTTAAACTGATACTCAGTAGTAGACAGACATACAGAGTGGGATTTCTAGAAATTATGCCATATTATAAATGTATGATATTTCACTCCATTTTAAAAAGAACATTGTAGAAAGCCATCAGAAAGGCAACAAGGCTAATTGAAGGTTATTAGTAACTAATATTAAGGATGGTATTAGTACAAGGAAGACCTAGGTTAGGACTGTTCGACCTGCAAAAGAGAGACAGCCATTGGCATGTAAGAGAGGTTTCTAAAATCAGGAGTTTCTTAATAAATACAGACTGATTGTTAATTGCTTCTCACAGTGCAAAAATGAGGTGTCACTAAACTGAATGATCAGGTGAGAGATTCAAAACAGGAGATGCTTATTCCCAGGATCCATAGTTTAATTTTGTGAGCAGAGCTTACGAAATGCCACAAGTGTATGTGGGTTCAAAGCCAATTAGGTACATTCACGGAAAGAATAAATATGTATCTTTGCATTTTCTGTACTGCCTCTCACTGAAGATGTCTTTGAGCAGCAGACTGCTGGAAATGGGGAGGGTAAACTAAGGATATCACTGTCTGTCCTGTTGTACTCTATCATAAGCATCCACTACTGACCAGTGTCAGAAGGAGGATACTGGCAAGATGCTCAGTTGGTCTGACCCAATGAGGACACTCTTGTGTATGGTACAACTTGTAACTTAGCCAAAAGGATAGGCAGATGCAAATAAATGTTTAAGTGATCCGATGCCTGTAGAAATATATTGCTTAAATAGAAATAAAAAGAATCGACATTCATTTGTAGTGACCTGAAATGGTACCATATTCATGCAGTAAGGCTCTCAGATTAGAACTGTAAATATTTTCATTATTTATTGGATTTGGCTTCTTCGATATCAAGGATGTGACGTAAATAAGAAATGTATCTGTTAAACTCTAATTTTATTTCAGTGTACTTAGAGAAAATCTTGGAGGTTTTTCAAGTCTCCATTTAAAAACAGGTTGCTTGGCAGTTACGGAGCTGTATTTGAAAGCTGACTGGTTTATGTCTAAGTTCAAGAATGCTTCCAAGACAGCAAAACACCTTTTGGGTTGTAAACCAGGTTTTAGATTATATGGGTTTCAAATTATTTTACCAAATATGGTGGTCCTTCAGAATTAGCACTTACTTAATTTAAAATAACAAATTACTTTTATTTAAAAATAACTATGTTTTGGCAACTTGCATGCCATTCTGGTGCAGTTGTCACGATTAAAAATAGGATGGTATTGCTATATTTGGCAGCCAGTACTGTGGTAGCACAGCATAACTTAGGCAAGAATAAAAATGTCTTACTCATACTTTTATATTCAATGTTTTTGTCACAGTGTAAACCTCATGAAGACCAAATTAGACCCAGAAGGACTGGGCATCATATTGTTGGGTCCCTTTCTGCAAGAATTCTTCCCTGAGCAGGTAATCAGTAGCGCTTTATTGCTGCAGAGCATTGTCTGTTCTTGTCTTTTTGATTCATTAAACACTTCCATCAATATCACAGAGCTATTTCTAATAACAAGTATTGCATTCAGAACAGGTGGCCAGCAAATGATTTCTTGTATTGCACAACAAACTGGAGGCTTCCATTTTGCATAAGTTGTCCCTGATTTTGTCAGCTTTATACTGGAAGGAAACTCCATTGTAGCAACAAGTTCTAAAATCAACTTCACGAAATACATAATCACTTTGCATTTGAAACTGAACTGGTTCCTTACTCAGAAAGTTCACATAAGTTTGTTTTTTCTGAGAATAAATGACCATACTGTTTTTATCATTCTTGTCTGCTGTAATTGCTAGCAAATGGGAAAAGATTACAAGCATCTTTAGAACTATTTTTATTGTATCTCTAATAATGTAAGATTTTTGACAGTTTAACAAAAAGTCGTGATAGAGTTATGCTTAGCATATGTAGAAGTCAGTGTCTGCCAGGATAATGGAAAATTCCAGAACAGGGAGCTGGTCCAGATGAGAGCTCTCCTTGGAGGTTTATGGAGGTTTGTGCCATGGCCATGCCAGTGCTTGTATCAGCAGAAGGGGGAGAGTTTCTCCAGGGACAGAAAGATAGGCCGGTGGAGGCAAGAGAAGGGCTGAGAGGAGTACTTCTTCAGAGGCTTTTGTAGAAATGAAGATGAGTGTCTTTCTCTAAAACACTGTGAGGAAACAGCAGATGCTAGTGATGGTTGGAATTGTTGGTGTTTCCCTTTATACAATAACACGTAGCTAGTGCTGAGATCTAGATTTGATTCCTTCTTTGACGAGAATATTCAAAACTCCATTCGTACTCTCCTAGAAAGTGCTAAATGCCACCTCAAAAGCAGGAAGGTACCTCAACTTTCCTGTTCAAAGCTGTTGGCTTAAACAAAGATCATTCAGCCTGAGAGAGCAAGCCTGAATCCTTAGTGCTGACAGTTTTGGGCAGTCGCTTGGAGAGAAGGATTCCTCAATTCCCTGATAGCCCGTTATTTGGGGAACAATTACTGCACAAAATTCTTAACATCCATGGGGCAGGAACTGGAAAGCAGCACTTCTTTTCCTTCAGGGTGAGCATACCTTCCTTGGTGAACAGAATAAGTGTCCTCATTTCTTCCCAGCAAAGCTCAATTTTATTTATCTCTGTGAAGCAATTTCTGTAAGTAGAGTTACCACTTAGTATTCCTTTTCACCACCACCCCTTCACTGAACAGCTTGGGTTGCTGTGAGAGACCCATACAGAGATAAGGGTTTTGAATCATGTGAGAGGAGAAAAGTGAATGAGGGCTTTTTGTAATCTGATGGATGTACTGTAACCCAAGCAGATTTATTCTCATTCCAGCCTTTACCTCAGTCTGCTTAAAAAAGGGATAAGCTTTTGTTTGGAGTCTGGTCCAATAGGCATAAAAGAGATTATATTACACCTGATTTTTTTCCTGATTCAGTGAAATGCAAAGCTTTTCAGTCCTTTTAGGACTAAAGCATTCAAACACCTGGGATGGTAAAGGTGACAACTGCAGCACATCTGCTGTTAGGCCTCAGCTGAACAGGTGTTTTCACAATGAATTTACAGTTAAAGTAGTTTACAGTTAGGGAGGCGCAGGTGTAAATTACTTCTTAGCTCTCAAATGGAGGGCTGGAGATTGGATCTGCTCCTTAATAAATATTTAGCTTTGTAGCATCCAGACAGTCATAAATACACACAAATGTGGCTAGTACATAAGGTGTCTGACTTTGAAGATTAGGATGGTTTCTACATGGGCAGTGCTGAAGTTGTGGTTTAGAGTGTCCAGATGTACACAGAAAATCATTACTTGCTTTTGGGGCATTACATATTAATTTACTGACATCTTTTTTTTATTTCTAATGAGAAAGGTAAAATGAACAAAATTTTCATGTCATCTTAAAGAAATAGTACTTTTTTTACAATGTCCTTGAGTCTTCCTGTTTAAATGCACCTGTGTCGTTGTAAAGAGAAGCGGCGATGTATGTGTCACATGAAACTGTCTTCTTTCTACTAGGACTCTAGGGTTTCAGAGTCATTCACTGTTTACCATTACAATGGACTGAAGCAGTCGAACTATAATGAAAAGGTAAGATTTAAGAAACTCAAATCTAGCCCTAATAACAACAAGTATGCAAAACTGACTCTAGTTACAGGCAAAATACTTGAAACTGTTTTTACAAAACTGCTACTTCAGCAGTTTTTTTACAAAAGGATATCTTTGGAATTGGAAACTGTGTTGTGCTCCTGAACATATCTTAGGTAGTGTACCGGATCAGTTGGCTAATCTACATCTCTTTAAGCTGCACGGTTTGAATAGAGCATTTTGCATCCTTATCCATGAGAAGTGGGATATGAACTGTAAAGGACAATGGAGTCACACAGACAAATTGCAACATGTATAAGTAACCCTACATCTCGAATGAGATTTTTGGAATTTTTTTTGTGTGATATTTTAGTAGTCCAGATTTGCATCAAAAATCAATATTTTTTGGAACCATTTGC
>JANHGB010050756.1:0-16007 GCA_026283785.1 Coracopsis vasa | reverse complement strand
TGCAGTGCGGGGCCGCGCTGTGGCGGCACCGCCGTAACGGTGCAGCGGCGGCTCCGTGCTTTGCTCTCTGGGGTGGGCTTGGGATCTTACAGTCACTCCATAGGCCGCTGGTGGTGGTCTCCTGTTTGCTTCCTCACTGCAGTGTCCCTTTCGGTGTCACCTCTGAGCAGCTCGGGTCATTGCGCACCGCATCCGGACATGGCAGCGTGAAGCATCACTTGCTCCCACCCTTGTACTCCTTGATGTAATTTGTCCTATGGCTGCTCTGGAAGGGAGAATCAAAGCACAAGATTAAGGAGCCTTTGTTTAAAAACCAATGAGTGCTGTGGCTTAAGTCGCTGGCAAAACTGTTGCTTTTCCCACATTATATCGTGTTTTGTCTCCACTGTTATCGTATCTGATTGATGGAGACCGATTCAAATTTAGCGTTAATAGTTGTGGAACTGTGAGCTCAGTTACTCTAAATTCAGGCTTGCAGGTAGCGCTGTTGGTATTACTTTTCCAGTTAGTCTTTTCAGTAACAAATGAGGGATTTCTGGTGTCAGGTGTTGCAGAGAAGAATAGCAACAAATGCATCAGCTGTAAGAAAAGAGTTACCTTTAAAAGCAATCGATCAAAAGCATCATCTTTGGCTGCTTTTTTCCCTTTGTTTTTGTGGACCAGGCGTGCCTTTACATTTATACAAACTTATTCCAGAAAGGGAAGACTAATTTTCCACTGGGGAAGAGTTTCCCTACTTAATGTGGATTTTCTAATGCAAAATGTGGTAACGAATATTAAATACGTCATATAAGCTGTAATATCACATTATGCCTATCACAATATGCCCATCCTTTCGAGTTTTGTCCTCCAAAGTTGCTGTAACAGTTACATCTATTAGAAAATGCAGGGTTTGCTGCTGTGCAAACACATTGCAGAAATACTCACTGGTGGCTACTGGACAACGTACAGAGATGTCTCTGTATGTATTACGCATCTCTGAAAGAGCTTTCAAAGTCACAAGTGCTCAGGGAAGTCTTTCTCTTTGTGATCGTTCAGTGCTTATGTGGCTTCACCCCTTGGGTTCCCTTTCAGAAAGGGTCCTGTCACAAAAGCAACGTTTGCTCATCATTAGAACAGCGATAACGCTCCCGTGAGCTCTTTCTGCAATGTAGGAATGTGTAGTTGGATGTAATACTGTTCCTGGGGTTAAGTGATTCCAAATAATGGATTTGCTTTCATAACTTCTTTGAATTGAAGTTTGTTTCTGACCCAGGAGTGACTTTCATGAACATCCTTCAAAGGTCATGCAGTGGGTACTGGTCAAAGACATTTCTAAATGCTTTGAATATAGTTTAGATTTTATGCTGTTAAACCTAAGATTCTTACAGCTTCCAATGTGTTTCAGATCCAATGGCTGTCCCACCAGCATACAGTGACTTGGGAAAGTCTGCCAGGGATGTATTCAACAAGGGGTATGGTAAGTAACATGGCTGTGGTGGGAATTCAGCAGAGGCCTGGAGCACCCAGCCCTTTCTGATTTGTACTTCAGAGGTGTATCATGACAGTGCTGCAGTAGGCAGAGGGTTAGAGGGGAAGGTTACGAGTTTGACCTGAAGATGCGCTCCAGAACAGTCTCTGAAGAATGCTGCAGATTTTTACCTTCCAGTGTTTGTACTTGGAGACGTTGAATCAGTTCAACGCACGTAGGTCACCATAGGAGACCGTATGTGCCACCAGACAGGTTTGAGGTAGAGTGATCTGTATGTTAATCGGAGCAGCCTATTGTCTTAGCGACAGTGGAAATAATTGCACAATATTTGCATTCCTCCTCAAAGAATTTAAATGGAGAAATTCTGATATTAGTCCCTTCTCTGGGAGCAGTATGTTGATGTTTTTATCTGTACTCTTCTATTTTCAGGATTTGGAATGGTCAAGTTAGAGTTCAAGACCAAGTCTTCCAGTGGGGTGGTAAGTACTGGAGGCTTCCAGCATCACCAGCACTCACTTTAACACCTGTAGCTGACAGATACTTCTGTTCTCGTGTGGAACTGATGGAGTGGTACTTCTCCTACAGCATGCTTTTTGTTGGGAGCAGGTTGCTTTCTTCCCTGTTCCCACTGCCACATCCCAAACATAAGAGTTTTTTCACCCTCAATAGCTCTCATTTCTGCTTCTGAATGCAGTTGAGTTTCTCTGCAGATACTGTTTTTTATAGGATTTTGCATCCAGACTGACCTTTTATCCAAAAAGGAAAGGGACAAATAAGAGCCATGGTTTGACTGAATTTTCACTCATCTCCACTGTGCTTACAATACAAGACGTAATTAAAACTAAGTAGTTCTTCTGCTGTACCCTTTATGTAGACTTTGAGAGCATTTTGTAGACACTAATGAAGATTTAGCACTTAAAGTAACTAGAAAATACTATGAACCCCACTTTAACGATGGAGAAGTGGAGCTTCCTCATGATTTCACAGGGGGGCTGGCAAACTAAGTTTTATTTTCTTAACTTTGGTCTTCATATATTGTTTACTACATAAGGTTATTCTTACATTGAGTCTCAGATGTGTATGTGCTGTTCTGGTTGATGAGCTGTACTGCTTTTCAGCCTACTTCATAACCTTATTTGCCTTAGCTCTCTCTTTCTCTTGCATTCTTATCTTGAAATGGTGCAAGTCATTCTTTTTGTATTACTGTATTCCGTCTCAATTGAGTTTTTGATGGATTGCTTGCACCAGTAACGTGTAGGCACAAGGAACTATGTAGTCTTTATACTGTGACTGCTACCAGTTACTGACATGTCATGATATGCATAGTTTTCCTGGATGGAAGTTTTTATTCTCAAATAATATGCTAATGGTTAATTCTGCCATCTTCTGAATGTGATGGAACATGAACAACTGTATTAAGTTCTAAAATGGGCTTTTTCTTTTCCATGCAACCTTCCTGTTGGATGTTTATCCAGCTGGTAAGAATAGTGACTGTTTTGGCATGTTGGTTCTTTATTGCTTTGTCTAGCAAGGTTTTCTGTGATGCATGTTGTTGTTCATAAACTGTTCCATTGTTTTTAGTCCTGTTATCATCTGTGTCATTAAGTTTGACTGTGTCAGTAGTTCTTAATCTACTCTATGATCCATGTATGTAAAGCGATTTAGAGTCTTTGTCCAGTAGTCCACAATAAGAACACTGTAAAAAAACAGCAGGAGGGAAAACAAGATAGAGAAGAGTATTGATACTATTGCTGTTGCTTCAGATTTTGTGCTTGTTAAGAGTTTCTAGTGATCATTCTGCTACAACAAAATGGGATTTGGGGGATGGAGGTGCGGCTAGGAACAAAATGAGATCTGATTTCTATTTGGGTACTAATATTGCCTCTGATTGTTATGATACAGAAATATTTTATGTGTTTTTCCTGTGGACCTGGAACAAAACAGAGATAGTGTCTATTGATTGTAACTGTTTCATACATTGCAAGTGGTTTGGCCTAGTAAGTGCGTGGTGTTCCTGAGGATGCCAGCCAACATATCCTAGAAGGCTATAGACTGATGGCAGCAGATGATGACTGTGTGCCTTCTGCTTCCAGAAGCAGATCTAGTTCTAACACTTGGCCAACAGCACAGAACAGCATGTTGCAAAATACATACTATACAAAATTCAAAGTTACTGGTTCAATTCGACTAGTCAGTGAAGGACCAGCCTGATGGAGAGCTGTCAGGGTGTCCCTGGATCAGGTTATTTGCTAACACCATGAAGGAGAAAAGGTCTACAGTATTAAGGTCCTTTACAAAGTGGTGAAGCTTCTGAAGTGTAGTTGCTGACTGAGGTAATAAGAGAGAAGTTGGGTTGGGAGCAAAGGTACTAAAGTCATCAACGTGCTTTTTGAAGAGCCTAAGTGACAACAGTATAAAGGGTAGGGGAAACAAGAAGATTAGGGCTTAGTAGTGAAAAGCATCAGTGACCATTCTCCAGAAAACATTTCACTGCTGAATGGTGGAGAAAGGAAGAAATACACAAGATACTTGGAAAAATGAGAGAAACCCTGAATTTGTTTTGCTATTCATCTGGCAGTCTCAGTTGGATGCAGGATTGCTTTTCTTAAGGGAGAGTGCATTCCCAGAAGGATTATAAAAGGTGCTAATTCATGCACCACTGGGACAGTGCCGAAAAGATGATGAAGGAAATTTGACAAGATTTTGAGGAAAAATCAAATACAGGCAGCTTTGTATCCCAAACAAGGGTCTTTTTGTATCTAGGTGTGGATCCATACGAAGGTACAGAGCAAGTTCTTGGATGCTGAAATAACGGTGCAGAAGAGTGGGTTTTTGGTGTGGAGGAGGTTGGTGGATAAGTTAGGGGAAAAAAAGTGGTAAAAATGACAGAGGGGAGCAGGTAGTCAAATAATGGTGCAGATGAAATATAAGTGAAAATATCAGGACACTGAAACCAGGACACAGGTATTTGTGTAACAGTGCTTTTTCCAACCTAAACAAGTTCTGGGGCTCCATCAGTGCACCTCAATAAAAGAAATATCCAAAACAGAGATGACAAAAGGAGTAGCATTTTGTGATGCAAACTGATTGGTTTTGGTAGTGATAGAAGAGGAGGATTTTGAGGGTTCTGTTTAAAGGCCGAGGGGTAGGAAGTCTGAGTGCTGGCACTTGACAAGAGGAAAAACTGAATGTGATTAAATATCTGAGTGCTGAAACTCGTATTATGCTCTTGGCAGGAATTCGCTGCAACTGGTTCTTCCAACACAGACACAGGCAAGGCTTCAGGCACCCTAGAGACCAAATATAAGCTCAAGGACTATGGACTTACATTCACACAGAAGTGGAACACAGACAACACGTTGGGAACAGAAATTTCCATGGAGGATCAGGTAAGAGGAAGTAGATAACTCTGAAAATGTTTCAGCAGCTGGTATGAGAAAGTATTGAGCAGAGAACACTGAGTAGTTTTAGTTGCACAAAACTACCTGGAGTACTAAAAGAAGTTATTTATATGTGTAGAATGCACAGGCTCGGGGTAGGGGGGTGCAGGCATTCATTGTGCTCCTATGTAATGATCCAAAGATAGTTACTGGCATGTGAAATTAGGTGGGGGAAACAACATCACTATCATTCACTCCAGATATGAGGTTTTGTCTATAAAGATGCATGCTAGCTATGTAGAACTGTCACCACTGCAGAGAGAAAGTTTATGGTTTGCAGCTCATCAGTGCTTCCACAAAGGGTTGCTGGCATATAGCACTCTCAAAACACAGTTCCTTTTCAAACAGCTTTATGCTTCTCACTTAATGCCTGAAGCGTAAGGTAGTGGAGCCAAAACCAGTTTCTCAGTCTTTTTGTTCTCAACACTGGATTTGAAATCTTCCTGCAATAACAGATACACAGAGCGTGCTCTGTTACAAGCCTCACTGTGTGGAGAAAATGTCCCAGTTTTAATCCCTTATCATACAGCATCTTTAGATGTTTGTTGTAAAACATGGGAGATATCATGGTTGTGTTTTGTCATCTCTTTAGACACTAAGTAGAGCTCTAGCAATGGACTATAACAAATGATGTTTCAGCAGTTTTGAGCAGACCTGTTTCTCTTTACAGTTGATTGAAGGATTTAAGGTGGCTGTTGACACTACATTTGTACCAAACACAGGGTGAGTATTTTTTGTTACCTTTGTCTAAGGAGTGCTACAATTTCCTATGACTTTTAACTACAAATGCTTTTTCTGGTCATTGTGTGAATGCTCAAAATCTGCTGTAGAATATTCTGCAGGCACTGTGGAGTGTTTTGAAGGCAGTGGTTAATATCAGGCTCACAAGGACAAGGGCTGCTAAAAATGCATCTTCAGCTTTTTGGCCTGGGGAGAACTGAGCAGACAAAAAGTCACTGAAGGGAAGAAAGACCAACTATTGGTATGGGATGTCATGGATGCTCCTCAGATAAGCTGATGATGCCCTAACACATTGCCCTCACTGGTGGAGAACACAGTTTGAAACCTCATGGGTTTGTCAGAGCATTAAGCAGAAACACTTTTGTCTCTTTTGCTTCTTGAGACTTTTAAGGAGTTTGAGATGGTGGAGGACATAGTGGCACCACATACACATACATGATACCAGTACTACCCTTATCCCATGCATTCTTCAGCAGCTGTGAAGTTTTGAATAGATATTACAGTTATTTAAGTGGCTTTAAGGGACATATATATGTGAATAGAACTACATACGTGTATGCTACCAGGGATAAACCAACATGTTTCTCTCTGCAGGAAGAAGGGTGGAAAGTTGAAGACCTCCTACAAAAGAGATTATGTAAATCTAGGCTGCAACATAGACATTGATCTCTCTGGACCAACCATCTGTGGCTGGGCAGTGTTGGGCTATGATGGCTGGCTTGCTGGCTACCAGATGGCTTTTGATACAGCCAAATCTAAGTTTTCACAAAATAACTTTGCCTTGGGATATAAGGCAGGAGACTTTCAGCTGCACACTAATGTGTAAGTATTATCTGAGCCTAGCAAAACATGATCAGAGGAGCCAAACTAGATGAAAGGTGGGTGTATTTATCTATGTATCTATACATAAATCAAGATATTACATCTATATATGGAGAGAGATACAACAACTGCAATGCACTAACATTATTTTCAGTCTTATTCCCATAACCAACTGAAGTTTCCTGGAATTGTCCCTTTATCACAGGCTTGCTTTCTTAAATCTAGGGCTTGATTGGGGTTTGTTTTGTCAGAATCTCCAGCTGTTGGAAAGTTTTATTCCACAAGTAAAACTTAGGTTTTGGGTATAATACATGAACAGGAGCCTTCCAGCTCCATCTAGGAAGAGGATGGGTCCAGGGAAGTATATGAGCTCTTGGTTAATTTTAAGAGCTGTGATTGTGAAGTCTTCACACACTTGCATTTATTATAAACAGGAATGATGGCACCGAGTTTGGTGGGTCTATTTATCAGAAGGTTAATGATAAGGTTGAGACATCAGTCAATCTTGCATGGACTGCTGGCAGTAACAACACACGTTTTGGTATTGCTTCGAAGTACCAACTGGATGAGAAGACTTCCCTTGTGGTAAGAATTTTGTTATAGGAATGAGTATTTCAAGCTATTTAAATACTGAAAATGGTTGGCATGAAGTAGTGGCGTTAAATGGAAAGCATGGCACATGGTTAAAATTTAAATCGGCTCTTCAGGGTTGTATTTGAGATGATGGGAAGCTTTTCATGCTAAATGCTAAAGGTTGTGTTCATGGTGAAATAGTCACTAATCTTTACTAGTGTGCTTGAAGCCTGTGCCAGATGTGTTTTCTAAAGGTAATAAGAGGATGCAGCATTTAAATAGTGCCAGTGACTGTAAGTAATTGTGTGTATATGCTGCCACTGGGGACTGAAGTAGCATTTGGGACACTTCAAACTCAAAAATTAGTTCCAGGACAATTCAGCCAAAAAATAAAGGTGGGAAATACTTTTGTAAACTGCTCAAAACTTGGGAATGTGAAAATGGGTTTGTGTATTCCTATGTTCACTGCTCATTAAAAAACACAATCACTACTAAGAGAACAGGAATCTGAACAAGACAGATTTCATTAGCTATTCAGAGACTAGTAACTAGCTCCTTTCAGACTAAAGAGACAGTGGAGGATGGGCATAATGGGTCACAGTTTGAGGCAAAGATTGGAACTATTAAGCTGGAATCTCTTGAGGAGAAAAGGAAAACGTTGGAATAGACCTCTGCTAGAGGTTAGTCTACAACTAGCTGAAAGATTTAATGCATAAGCTCAGGGTACTGGGATAGTTCTGTCTGGATATTTGTAGAGAGTGTGTAAAATATATTTCTCTTTTCCCTGCAGGCTAAAGTGAATAATGCCAGCCTGATAGGAGTTGGTTACTCTCATGCCCTCCGACCAGGTATGAAATCTAACTGGTAGCAGAAAATAGTATTAGTGCTATGCTGTGGGTTATTTTACTGTCATGTCCAGCATACAATAGATAAATTAGCTAGAAATCTTACCGAGGCTCACAAAAGTAAACTGTGTGCATGTACAGAAGTTCTTACATTATCAGTGTATGAAGGGTCTCATTACTTGCTTTCTTAGGCATAAAGCTGACCCTCTCAGGCTTGATTGATGGCAAGAATTTCAGTGCTGGAGGTCACAAAATTGGGCTTGGATTTGAGCTGGAAGCTTAATGCAGCTTAAAGTGAAGCTACAGATGGTGCTCTGAAGGATAAAGGAGAAGTGTACCCAGTATGTTTCGGCCTTAATATTACTCTGAAATTCCAAGGAGTGTGAACTTTCTATTCTTCCAAAGAATCATTTCAGCCCAACACTGAAGTCCAGAGACTGCCAGCACATCAAAGGAAGATAGTTGAAGGCATGCATGGAAGTTGTGATGTTTGTGCCACATTTCACTTCAGTTTCCCACATGTTCCTAAAACCAGAAGAAACTCCCACATCTCCCCATTATTGTATTGCATCCTGCATGTCTCACACTTCACTACCTTTTATCAAAGGTGGGCTCTGTGCTGTAGCGGCAACTTGGATTTACATCAGAATGAAATAAATTGGTCCCAGTTAGAATATAATGGTGGTGTGTCCTGTCTCTCAATAAGCACAAAAGCTATGTCCATCCAGCTCTGCTTCTTTCCTTTGGTGCAACTTTAAGCATGGTTAATAGGTAACCTGCAAATACTTTGTTAAGCTGTGTGTACACTGAAGATTTCCTTCTCTGTGGTCTCTGGGGGTAACATCCTTCCACCACTCATGGTTTAGAAACCTGCACAGTGAAAGCAGCTTTTTCATCAAAATGTTATTGAGGGTATCAAAAAGAGCAAACCAAAAGTTTACATGTTTTAGATCATTTCGTTCCCATATAGGAAACAAGTACCAGGTAAGTACAACCATTACACTTAAGGAAAAACGTGCAAATCAGCAAAGTTAAGAAATAAAGTTCACAGTTCAAGTATATTAGGAAGGTGACATCTACCAGTGACTGTGCAAGCTGACTGCACGCAGTGTCCGTTGTTCATCAGAAAGCCTAAAAGGCAGCGAAACAACCACATGTGATGCTTAAGGGAAGATACATCAGGACAAAGAGTAAGAATACCTGCTGTCTTAAGGCACAATTCAGAACTTTTCCAAGCACTTAGAACAGGCATTTCCTACTGTGTCTTTGTGGAAAAAAGGGTCCAAGAGGTGGTTACTAAAAGCTAGGCCACGTGTATCACATAAGCAGCAGGTGAAGAAGTAGGAGGGACTTGAACTTCCCTTCTCAGAGGCAGCAGCTTTTCACAGTTGCCTTCCTGAAATAGCATGTCTTCAAAGGCAGCCAAAGTGATTTTACATCTGGGTTTGTTCTGGACTGTTTATTTCTTCTACCTGAAGCTGCAGCCAGCTCCAATCTAGAGCCTAAAAGGAACAAACAGAAGTACAACATTGAATACAGTTGAGATTGTTCCAGAATAAAAGGGAAGTAATTTAAAAGATTTATACTGTGACCAAGTTGGTCAATACAGTTTCATGATGAACCATGAGACTGCTGTAAAGGAAATGCTTAATCTGCTTATTTTCTCTAATATTTAACTAACTTTTTAAGATTCTGCTTCATTAAATAAGCATCCCTGCCCACCAGTGTATTGCCACCACCAGACCAGCCCCATTTTAAGGTGTTTGTCACAGCCCAGGTCCCCAGCACATGGCTCCCGTTCTCATCAAGCAGGGAATATGTCAGTCAGTTCAAGCAGGGAAATGGGTGCTTTCTATCTCCCACAACAACTACCTTCTCCTTGTCCAAGAGTAACATACAGATTTCTATTAGCTGTATTACTTATTACAAGCAATTACTTATTACTGTATTACTTATTACAAGCAATTATTTGTTACTGTATTACTTATTATAAGTGTGAAACCATGAGCTTCCCCAGTCCATTTACAGAAGAATATCAAATATGATACCATGAAGCTCTGCTCCTGATCCTTCATTGTGTCATGCATCACATTTTCTAGTTGGCTACAGAGTTTCTGTGATTCCAGCAGTAGCTCCTCACTGAAAGGGACAATTATTACACTGTTATTTTCCATAGCATTTTTATTTGAAGACATGCTGCCTCTACCTTTAAGAAACCTTTTTGGCAGGTATGCTGAATGTTAACCTTTATCAGTCAGTTCATAAGCTAGTAATTCATATTGCAACTGGGAAAGTCAGTGGCATCCCCAAATATACAGGACAGGGGAAAGGAAGCATTTTCCAAGCTGGAGTTGGGTTCTTTCTTAATATCCAGAGTCACTGTTAGAAAGTTACAGAACAGCCCATAAAGGGTAACATACAAATAGATGAACAAACCAAAGCCTGTCATTCCAAGTGGTGACCTTCTTCATTTAAGCAAACCAGAGCTACACATGCTTGGTTATAGCAGTGTCTCCTTTATGATACAGCTCGGCTACCATCGCCTCACATGACGATGCTCCAACAACTGCTGTTGGCAGTGTACTTCAAGTGAGCACAACCGTTCCAGGTAAAATGAACCTTTTATTATTGAGGTAGGGGGGAAGTAAAGCTATACCTTATTCCCCATTTCTCATAAGGAAGACTCAAAACCCCAGGAAGCCCAGCTACAGGCAGAAAAGACTGCTGACAATGAAAGCTGAACACACAGTGTAAAATAGAAAGCTTGTGTGTCATTTGACAAAGGGGAAGCCCCAGTGTTCTAATGCTGGCATTAGCAACTACAGAGCTCCACGCTGCCTCACCTTTTCCTGACAGATTCTGGTAAGTTGTAGGTTCCAGAAGGGACCTGCAGTAGCAGGTGACCAGGACTACTAAGACGTGATGTGTTCATGCTCTCTGGACTGCCAGTAACAGGACCACGTACTTTACTCTGAAGAAAACGCAGGAGATTCACATTGCAATTATTACCACTAAATTCCAGCAGCCTTGACTTTAATACTAACCCAAAATAACAGAGAAAAGAACCATACTAAAGGTACTATTAATGTCAATAACCTGTACTACAAACCAAATGAAACTGGAGGTTTTATTTCACTTACACAAGCAATTTTCAGCAAGTTCCACAGTTCTTTCTGGCGTTTCTCCTGAAGCCGAACAACTGTTTCCTCATCTTCATTCATCAGATTCATCACTTTCTCCACTCTGGGGAACAACTCCAGTGCCTTCTGCTTGCAAACTACAGTTTTACTATCACAAAAGGAAATCAGATCACACGTGAGCCATTGTGGTAAGGGAACATTCCTGAAGTGTCTTCTTTCCTGTAACACTCAGATCTCATTAGCTGTACACACACTCTTTTTTCAACCTCTAGAACAAAACCTCTTGCTGAAAATGCCTTCTCTTAACCCTCAATGAAAGCTGACTCTACAAAGCTCACCTCAGCTGAGCATAAATGACTCGGACTTTCTTTTCAAAGCTCTGGATTGCCTGTAGGAGCAGTCGTACTATTTCTTGGCTGTCACCGCTTGTCCTCTGATCTAGAATGAGAGTCAGAGTATTACACAGAAAGGCTGGCTTATAGGACAGAGTGAGAAGATTCTTAGTGGTTTGTTTCTACTGTTTCTTCAATCCTGAAACATCCCAAGTTCGGGGCATGCAAGTTTGAGGGGGATGAATTGCACTGGATTTTAGCCACCTTCTTCAGAATGATGATTGGAACACAGAGTTGGTAGGCTGGGTCTAATACCCAAAAGGTCTAATGTTCCCAAAAGGTCTAATGCTCCCAAAAGAACAGCTATGCCTCTCATCTTTCCTACACAGAAGAAGCACCATATGCTTGCAGCAATAGCTTGCTCTGAGAAGTGCTCCAGAGGAGTTAAGAGCTCAGAAGGTGCCAAGAAAGCAAGGCTGATCTAGTTTAAAACTGACTTCCTGAATCCCCTCCTCCAAAACAAGGTGAGTCCAGTAGAGTCTCTGTTCAGCTAGCACATAGGCAGGCTACGATACAGAGGAAGTTCTCAGTGCTCATTACTGCATCTCCAAAGTTACTATCCACACAAAGCAAGCTGACCTTGGGCTAAAATGTCTTTTACCTCTTGGCTTCTCTCTCAATCTCCGGTACAGCTCTCTGGCTTGTTCTTCTCTAGAAGAAAAAGGCACAAGAACACATAGGACTTTCTCTAGAACCTAAATTACAAAGGAGTAGTTCAAGAACTCAAATCTTTTATATAGCAGTCTGCCATGTCAGACTGATGACAGGTAAGGAGTCAAAAGCTGTCTTCTAGTGTCAAAGTCCACCCAGTCCCCCCCAGTTTGGGCTGAAGAGACAGCACTTTCATTGTCTTGCAGTGAATCAGCTTAGCTAGCAATACTTGTGCATCTTATGTTCAAGGTAGTTCAACTCACAAATCCTCCAGTGTTCCTCCTTGTTTACGACCTAGTGGGCTTCTCTGCAGGTCCACAATGTCTGTCTGCAGGGCCATCATCTTCTTCACTAGCTGATCTACATCATCCTCCTGAAAGCAGGGAGGAATATAAGCAATGGGACAATTTTATCCTAAGAGACATTACCACTCACACTGGCTCTTTCTTTGTCATTTGCATGTCTAAACACACCTCCCATTCATCACTGCTTTTCCCTTTTTCTCTTAGCACACAACCACTTCCACTCCTGGCACCCTAAATTCTGGCTTTTCACTTGAACTCGTTCCCATGCAGAAGCTGCTGCTTGTAGACAGTCATTCTGCCCTCTGCCTCCCCCTAGTAGAAGAGGATCAAGTGCTGGAAAAGAATAAGGTATCAACCAGTCACCTCTCATTCCTCATCCTTGGCCCTACTTAGAGGGGTTACACTATCTTGTGTCAGAAGGCTGGATGCTACCAAGAAAGGGAAATTATTGCCTTTTCAAAACTCAAGGCTGATGCTTACAAGTCTTGTGTTCAATCCTCTAATTGTTCACTTTCCCATTCAGTTGAACCTGTTCCACACCTCTTTCAGCTATCCTGGCTCCAGGACTGGGTTAGCAGGCAGCCAAGGGCAACTGTTGCCACACCTCCTCTCACATTCCCCAAGACTTCTCTTTTTCCCCTAAGCCTTACAAACACAGTGACTGTAAGTACTGATAATGGACAAATACAGTGCCACCTAAACCAAGGCAACATGACATCTGGAACCAGCCCAGATACAAGAAGTTTCTATTTAAGGGAGGACAATAAAGAAAGGATAAGCAGGCAGATTTTAAAACATACCCTCCCACAGAGTTCCACAGCTTGCTCCATCTCCTTCCAGGCAAACAGCAGCTTCTCAGAAGCTACAGGAACAAAAGAAAAGTGATTGCTTTTGTCAGGTTCATACAGGAAAAAGGTAGATATTTTGCAGGGATAAAAGGCATAAAAAGAGCTCTGTTTGTCAGATGCTATACTCACTAATTCCAAATTCAATCTGCTCTTTATACTTCTCCAGATCGATTTGAATGCTTGTTTTAAAGAAGTCCAGCTTTGCTTTCAGCTGCTGGGAAAGGGATGCCATAGAATTCTTCATCTTCGAGAGAGTACTATTGTAACGCAACAGATTCATCCTACATGGACAAGAAGAAGGCCCTGTTACCTTTTGAAACTAAAAGTGCAGATTTCCCCTTATATCAAAAGTAGATACTTCAGAGTGCAGCAGTGAGCACAAAAGCAGTTGTGCAGAGGTCAAAACTCTCATCTTTTCATTAATGGCTCCACTCATGGGCTTCCCCATTGCAACAGGGTCCCATTCCTGCCCTTTCCCTTTCACCCAGGAGCAAAGGCAGAGATTTAAGTATTGCAGAGAAACTGCCACCGTACATGGCTGCTCGCTGCCCCTGCTGAAGCCGGTTACAGTCCTCCTTGAGCATCCGGATCGTGTGCCAGATCTGACCCCATACCTTCCTCAACTGGAAAAAGTGGAGATTCTTCTTTGGATCCTGAACTGGAAACAGAGAGGGGAGGAGAAACATCCATATCAGCAGGAAACCCAAAAGCAGTGTTATCCCATGACAAAACAAACCAAAATGTCACTCCATTGAGGGGCATGCTATACCTTGCAAAGCCTAAAGTTGGCTCACCCCTATGCAGCTTCCCCAGTATATCATCTATATACTTATATATATATTGGGGAAATCAAACACTTCCTTTCCTCAGTTATTCTGACAAACTGGATGAATGCTATGCCAGTCCATTTTACTGCTTCTTCAGCCCCAATATGCAAAAGCTCCCTCTACTCTTTGCACATGAATCGCACCACAGAACACAGGCAACCCTCTCGAGGCTGAGAACCTCTCACATTCATGCTAGAGAAAGTCCTTACGGATGCAGTCAACGCTTTCTGGATGAGGACGCAAGGCAACCTGAGCCTCGTAGGTAATTTTCTGGTTATCGAAGAGGAAGAGGAGGTCTGTGTCTGCAGCTGCAGTGTCATTCACCTGCAGAAGAAAAACGACCCAACTAGGTTCCCTCAGGAAAAGCAAGCCTCAGCACCACCATAAACAGAATGTTCCTCCTCAGTCAAAGACTGACCACCACAGGTAATAGGGTGGCATTTGGTCTGTGTGGTTACTGTGACAAAAGCCTGCCAGAGTAGCAGGGAGTGCTGTGCTTCCAGCGTCAGAGCCCTGCCTGCTGATTCACTCAGCAGCAAGGGAGGGAGTATCCAGACTCACCTTGCTATCAGCTGTATGTTTAGTGGCCAGCTTCTGGGAGAACAATGCAAGTCCAGCTTCCTGCAGTAGCTCCTGGTCCTGTTCTGGGATACCCGTATCTAACTCGATCCTGGCCTTCACACTCTGCAGAGTCTCCTCCTCTGTCACAGGGTAGGTGTGTACAGTTCCCGTAACCATGTTCAAAACATGAAGCAACTACAAGAGTGGTGTGATATGAGAAGGGCTGAAGATGCAATCTTTGCTCAGATATGACTGATGTAAGACTGAGACACTGGGCACTGCTAAATTGTTCAAAGCACTTCCATTGCTCAAGAAGTCACCTCACAGCTACTTCATAACATTATGCCAAAGTTCTTGTCCTCCATCAATCAGAAGAGAGGCCACATGGCAATTAAACAGCTTCAGTCACAGAATCCCCTACAAGAATATGGAAGCAAGCACACACAGAAGCTATTTGCTACTCCCAACAAGCTTGGGGAGTGTCTGTCCTCAGGTAAGCAAGACAAAACCGTCTGTCACTGTCAGGAGACAGCTAAATCAAATTCTGCGCTGCTCCTCCTCCTAGGTCTATGATTTAAGCCTCTTCTCTCATGGGCTACAGGCAACTGCTCTCTGAAAAGCTTTTCAGGCTACACAGACCCATTGCTCACCTTCAAGTTCAAAATGTCATCCAAAGCTTTGAAACACCCATTGGGTCCATATGCAGGATCTGTACCTCTCTGCCGTGGGTGCCACATTAACATGAGTTGCAGCCATTTCTCCAGCCTTCCAGCCAAAACACTGAAGGACCAAAACAAGGAGATCAGAAGAGGTGAAAGTGCATTTGTAGTTACTGTGTGGCCTGGTTGTTGCAGCAGGATTGATGAACAGCTCCCCCCACCCATCACAAATGCAGTGTTTAGAAGGCAGAAATACACTCACACCTACACAAGTCTGACAAGGGACACAAGCATTGTGTCATGCACCCAATTTACTCACAGGTTAACAGAGTAAGGCATATAATATAAATCTTTTGCAGAAGAAACAGTTTATCCCAGTGTGGCAAAACAGATTTCCAGTGCTCACCTGTTTAGATTGTTTGGGCAGGGTAAATTACTAGAAAATTTGACTTCTCCAGATAAGTCTTCGTAAACGACAATATCCAGCTCACTCTTCTGCCGTACTTTTGTATGCCTGATGAATTCAAGCAAGTACAGTGGTGAAATAATCATCATAGAATAGTTGGAGTTGGAAGGGACCTTAAAGATCATCTAATTCAACCCCCTGCCACAGGCAGGGACAGCTTCCACTACAGCAGGTTGCTCCAAGCCCCATCCAACCTGGCCTTGAACACTGCCAGGGATGGGGCAGCCACAGTTTCTCTGGGCACCCTGTGCCAGCGCCTCAGCACC
>JANHGB010050754.1:9499-22370 GCA_026283785.1 Coracopsis vasa | reverse complement strand
AGGTTGGACACAGGGGCTTGGAGCAACCTGCTCTAGTGGAAGGTGTCCCTGCCTGTGGCAGGGGTTGGAGCTGGATGGGCTTTAAGGTCCCTTCCAACCCAAACCAGGCTGGGATTCTGCGCCTCCTGCCTGGTTTCATCCTGGTTACAGGCTCACCAGGCAGGTTGGTTGTGCCCCTCACTGTGCTGAGGGCTCCTGCCCAAACACCCCCCTTTAACCCCCCCCGAACCAGACAAATTAAAAGTACATTTCCTCTGCATCCAGCTCCGGGGCTGCCGAGCACAGAATCCCAATCCAGTCATTTTCACTTGATGAACCAAGCATCCAAGGCTGTTATTTTAGGAAGAAGCCCTGGGCTCCATCCCCATCAGCAGCTCCCATTCACGTCATGCAACCACCACACACATATTTCCACAAATCATTGGTTTATTAGAAAGGCTTTTTCCCCTCATTTTACAGCATATATATATATATATATAATCTTATGTGACAAAGTTAAATACAGTCTGTTTATGCCTGGTAAGTAATGACAGGTTAATTATTTTTAGCACTATTCTGGAAGTCAAACCCCCCCTCCGGGCTGCAGCGTGAAGAGTGCCAGAACGTGGATGTGGGATCTAGAAGCTAAGGAAGCCCAGCACTGAGACATTAATACTGAATCTCTTCATTATTTACAGAGAAATTGAGTCCCTTTTAGTGACCGTTGGGGTTCAGACCATGTCAAACACATTTCTCATTCCAAGAGTGAGGAAGCTCCAGGGGTTTTGATCCTTTCAGTCTGCCCGCCCAGGAGGATGGGGAAGGGGACACCTCACTGCCAGCTCCCAAACCAACCCCAGAAGGTGCCCTCAAACCACTCTGAAGCAAGGACCTGAATCCCAAAATCCCAATGGGATGGGAGAGCTCGTGGCTGGAAGAGCCTCCCAGTGGTATCAGCTGGAAGAACAGAGCAATCCCTTAGGGAACACTGGGTTAGTCCTAAACCACCTTTCCCTGCGGGAGGATGGGTTTAAAGGCTGGGGGCACCTGCAAATCACCCACCTGAGCCCGGGGGGAGGGAAGAAGCAGAGACAAACCCGGGTGTTTTACACTCTGCCATTGCCAAGGCTGCCTCCAGGGTCCAATTCCTACAGCAGGGACACTGAGACGCCCCTGGGCCGTGTCACCACCGGTGGCCATGCAGGGCACCTGCTCCCATCCTTTGCGTTATGCTGTAAAATGCTAAATGAAGATTCAATTAATTTTTTATTTTTATTTTTTTTTTTTTTTACATTTTATGGTACATAAAAACTTCAAAAATATGTGAGCTCGATAAACTATACATGCTGAAGTCGTCCTGCAGCTCGCTGCAACGCCAAAGTGGAACCTTTCCAAGTGTCTTATTCTCACCTACAGCAAACCTATTTACACAGAAGCCACCAGAACAAAGTACCACAAAAAAGAACTGGCTGTAAAAAATATTATTGCAATATACTACAAATGTAACCTTTTTATAGGAGCTACAAAAAGCAGCATCTTTGTTTACAGAGTTCAGTGCAATTCTTTACATTGAGAAAAAAAATAATCCTATAAATTAATAAGGAAACCATCAGTATTACAGAGGAAAGAGGAATTCACTTCACACACCCCAGCCACGCTCCCCAGGCTTCAGTATTGCTTTAATTCCCAAAGGGACTTTTCTCCTCTCTCCCAACAGCACAGGAGGTGGAAGTCAGTGAGGTGGTTTCCCTCCTCTCAGGAGAAGAGTGGTCAAACCCCAGCCTGGAATCACCACCCCAGCGCCTCTCTGCAGCCCAGGACATGGGGCTCCGGGTACACGTGTAGCTCCTCTCTTCCTCTTTACAGTAAGATCTCAATTCCACCTTTGCTGCTCACCTCAAGGACAAAACGCCCCCGGAATCGGCAGCCAGGAACCTCCTATGATGTCTGAAGACTGGTGCTGGCCCAGCCAAAACCAGCGTGGTCCTGCCCTTCCCTTCACCTCCTCACCAGCATCCACAGCTGCCAGTTCCTCAGTGTGTTCTCACCCATTCCAAGCTGGATTCAACCATGCTGTTTTAATTAGATGACCTCATTAAAAGGGTTTTTAGAGACCTATTAGCATGTATGGGATCTCCTTCATCATGTACAAGGTGGCAGAAGGGAGATGATCAAGTGTAAGAATTAGGGAACAGAAAAAAAACAGAGCCTTTCCAAGCATCTTGCTGGTCTACACGTGAAATGATTCTCCTAAGAGAGTGCTGCTACGTGCACAGAGGTGTTGGGGACGTGAGACTGGCCCTGGTAGTGGATTTACACAACGCTTACGACTGATCCATCGCCTGCTGCTCCCCAGCCCTCGAGCCTCCGGCTTCTTTGGCTGCTAAAGAGTGAAAAGAAATCCTCAGGCTTCACCCGCCAGCTGGATCAACTCCAAACCCCTTCCCAAAATGCACAAGATTCTCCTTCCTCCGAGGGTTACTTCATTTTGTCCTTCATGTGCCGTGACTGGGGGGATGCTGCAAGTCCTGTCCTGAGAAGATGGGGTGCAGCAGAGGGTGCAGGTGTAAGGCTGTGGCAGCCGCAGCCGCAGCGGGTCTGGGGGCAAGAAGGGTGGGATAAAGAGCGTGAGGAACGGGATGGAAAGTGAAGGGGCCGGGATGAATGGCTGACGCCGGAATGATGTGGATGGGGTGGCTGGCTAGAAACGTAGCAGGGTGCCCTGGAATAATGGAGTGGGTCAAGTGGGATAAGGAAATCGGTGTCAAGTGGGGCTGGGGTATGTGGTGAACCTGAGCGAGGGGCTGGGGATGGGGGTGTGGGTGGATGCCGATGGCGGCAGCGGCGGCGGCAGCGTGGTGCTGCAGGATGGCGTGCTGCACCGTGGTGATGGACGTGGCTGAGGCCGCCGGCGGCTGCTGGATGTGGATGGGCTGCAGGGCAGGCGCTGCCGGAGCCAGGGCTGCTGAGGCTGGGAAGGCCTTGACCTGCTTTGCCATGAGCTGCTGCTGGATGTGCTGCTGCGCAGCTTGCTGCAGCTTACTGTACTTCTCCATCTCCTCGGGTGTAAAAGTGATGGGCTGGCTCTCGAGTGGTGCTAGAGAGGAATCTTCTCCTTCCCGGTCCCCTTCGATGCTTGGCTCCCCACCTTGAGGCACGTAGCCAGGAAAGTGCTCGACGTCTGGAACTAAGGGCATCATACTGGCTTCCACCGGGACTGGCTGGCTGCCCCCGTCCATAGGTTCCAGCCCATCGCCATCGCCCGGCTCCGACAGGAAGCCGTGTGGCATAACCAGATCTCCAGACCTGAAGCACTCAGGGAGCGCCGGTGCCTCGAGGGGAATGGACCGCATTTCCACAGCGGGTTCGTCCCGTTTCTGCTCATCCAGAGGCTTGTCCTGAATCACCATCACCACTTCTTCCAGGAGAGACTGGCCACCCAGCTGAGCCTCCTCCATGCCCTGGGAACCCTCCTCACCATCCGACAGCTCTTGCTCCTCACCCCTCTCCAGCCCAGACTCCTCGTACCGTTTGGTGTTTGGCTTCCGAACGGTTGGCAGTTTCCCAATTAAGGGGAGAACCGGTTTGTTGCCCAAGGAAGGAGGAAGTTTAGGGCCAAAGTAGCCTTGGGGAGGATCCTTGAGCTTTATTCCCACCTTGTTTGCCCCTGGGAGCATCTCGTCAGTGACGCAGGGCTTCTTCTCAACCTTCTTGGACTGAATCTTTTCCAGGAGCAGCTTTGCAGTGACAGAGTTTCTCTCCTCGGGGCTGCCGTCCCCTTCCAAGGCCCTGCCTGTACCAGAGCCGCTGCTGTTTTGGGAGAGTGAGCCAGATCCTTTCAGATCCTCTCCTTTGCCATCCTCTTTCTTCAGCGAGGATCCATCACCACGGCCCGTACGGAAATAGTGTGGAGATTGCGAGCGGTAGATTTTGGACCTGATGAAGTCTCTCCTCCCGGGTCTCCTCTCCTCGGGGCTCTCGTGGCCTCGAGAGCCCTTCCGTGACAGGGACCTCTGCGAGTGGCTCCTGGCGCTGCGGCTGCGGTCCCTGCTGTAGCTGCGGCTCCGTTTCCAGCTGCGCTCCGTGGCACTGCGGCTCCTCCTCTTGCTGCGGCTGCGGCTGCAGCTGCTGCTGCGTGTCCTGCCCCGGCTCCTCGTTCGCGACCTGCCTCGAGGGTGGGTTGTGCTCCTGCTCCGGCTCCTCGACCTGCTCCGGCTCGAGCTGTAGTCGTCGTCTGAGGAGGAGTACTTGTGCCGCTTGGACCTGTGACTCGAGCTGTTGTAGTCGGAGTCATCCTCCGAGTCATTGGACCGCTTGGAGTGGCACCGCGACCGGTCACTGTAATCGCTGTAGCTGTCATCCGAGTAGCTCCGCCGGCGGCTGTAGCGGCTGTGGTCGGAGGAGGCGTCGGAGCTGGAGGAGTAGGACCCGCGGGATGAGTGCCTGCGCTCCGAGCGGGAGCGGCTCCGGGACCGCTCGCTGCCGGAGTCATCGTCATCGCTGTAGTGCGAGGGGGACTTCTGCCGGCAGCGCTTCCCGGGGGAGCCCTCCTCGCTGTCGTAGTCCCCGCTGCTCTGCCGGCTCCTGCGGACGGCCCTGCCCGGAGCAGGACCTGAACAGCGCCTCCTCGGAGCAGGGAACGGCTGCAGGTCAGCCCTGTGCTTCCTGCTGCAGTGCTCCAGGCAGGAGTTACCTCCATCCTCTTTCTTACCGCTGCTTCCCTCCTCTGCAGACAGAGACTTCCTCTGGGACTCCTGGGAGCATCGCTTTCTCCTCGGGCAGTGCCCGCACTCCTCAGGCAGTTCTGCTTTCAGGGCCCGCTCCGATTCAGTTGAAAGACAGGATTTGCCTTTTTTGTGCCGGTGTCTTCTCCGTTTCTTGGGTTTCCCTTCCCCCAGGTCAGTTTTCCGGCCCTTCTCATCAGCCTCCTCCTTGTGTTTCCGTCTGTGTTTGCTGGACTTTTTGTGCTTCTTTTTCTTTTTGTGTTTATGGGACCTGCCAGATTTGCTCTTCCCCATTATGCTTTTACCACCCTCTTCTCCCTCTCCCTTACTAACACTCGCCAAGCTGCACTCCTGCTTGCTCTGGGAGCCACAGTTGGACAGAGATTTGGTTTCCATTTTCAGAGCAGAACTGTTGGCTACACTTTCTGCCTCCTTGGGTTTGCTCATCTCACCAGGCTCTGTGCTCTGACCGCTTTCCTTACAAAGTCCCCCCGGCTCCTTGGGTTTCTCTGCCCCTTTGCCTTTACCATCTTTATTGCGAGAGAGCTTGAAATCGAAATACAGGGGGTTACAACTGTACGAAACCGACGGTTCTGCTTTGGTAAATATGAGAAGCTCTGAAGGCCACTGGAGGGTCGTGCTCTCATCTTTACTTAGGACAGGGAAAAAAGGTCCTGTGGGATGCTTTGGTCCTTCAGAGACATTCTTACAGCCTGAGGCAGGCTGTGGGGCTTCTTTAGCAGTGTCTGGCTCAGGGAGGTCGCTCTCTGGTAGATGTTTGCCCTCCTGCACGCTCGCGTTTTCCAGGACTTCTTTTAGCTCAGTTTTGCCCTGCTGAGCTGTGCTTTCAGTAGTGCTCTGCTCCTTCTGCTGCCCCGCGCTCTCAGCAGCCTTCTCTGAGTGCTTGCTGGGTTTGGGCTTTGGAGAACCACCCTTTTTAACTTCATGGGTGGCTTTTTTGTTCACATTTTCAGCTTCCATTTGCTCGGTAGACTTCATGAAAAGCAGGAATTGAAAGTTCGGCTTCACTTTGCAATGGGCTGGGGGAATATAGTGGTAGTATTCTGGTTCAACTGCCATTGGTCCGTCTTCTCGTCTCATCTTTTTGAGTTTTGACAAAGTAGTGGCTAGAGACCCGCTGTCTTTGTCATGTTGGTCATCTTCCTCTGCCTTCCCATCAGAGTTATTTGTGCTTTCACCCTCACCAGATTTCTGCAGGCTCCCTGCCTCTGAGGACCCTTTCTCATCAGCTTTTGCTCCATCTGCAGCATTCGATTCTTCCACGTGGTCCTTGAAAACAGAAGCTATGGTCTCAAGCTTTACTGGAGTCTTCTTTGCAAAGGAAAAGGACACACCTATCTTCTGCAGGGGAGTTCCCAAAGTACTCTTGATGCCAAAGCTGATTGCTTGTGCTCCCTGGACGGGCATTTGGCTTGGTGTAACAGTGCCAGCAACTTGTCCAGTGTTTGAGAAACCTCTGTCCATACTCATCTCTGTAGCTTGGCCAGAAGTTGACTGGATGAAAGAGCTGCTGTTGGCTGCAGAATCATCACCATCATCTCCACCTTCCTCATCCACAGCCACCGTGGTGGTTCTGAACATAGGTCCACTTCCAGGAGCACTGTATGAACAAGTTAAAACAGAGGAAACAGCTGACTGACACTTGTATACCCCTGCAGATGGATTCAAGCCTCATTTAAAAGTCTTCTACACAAAGCTGTGACTGCTCCATCCCTTGCAATGTTCAAGGCCAAGTTGGACAGGGCCTGGAGCAAGCTGCTCTAGTGGAAGGTGTTCCTGCCCATGGCAGGGGTTGGAACTGGAAGAGCTTTAAGGTCCCTTCAACCCAAACCAGTCTGGGATTTTAGGATTTCAAGTACTCTGGTATCCAAAAATACACATTAAAATAGTATCACACAGCCATTTGTTAATAAAAATAACTAACTGAAGAAAACATTCTGCTGGATAAAGGCATTTGGGGACACTCTGAACTATGGCTTCAGGGAATTCACTCCCACCAAAACCACAGCACTGGTATGCCTTGCCCTCCAAACCTGTGTGCGATTACAGGAGCCAGACTGGCAGCACAGCCCAGGGCTGCAGCCCCAGGCAGGGCTCACACTCAGGTGCCCTGAGTGTGCTCAGGGATCACCCCACTCACCATTCAGGCTGCCTCCTCTGCTCAGCCAGCTCGTGGAGACGCCGCAGGGCCTTCTCCTGCTTCCTTTCATCTTTCCGTGATCTTGAAGAGACGTTGCGAGCAAACTCCCTCTGCTTGAGATCTTTCAACCTCTGAGGCAAAAGAAAGCAGGAATGGATTAGCTCAAAGGGGGTTTGGGGTAAAGTGTCCAAAAGCAGCTCTGCTGTCGCACTGGAAGTGCGCTGTCAAGCCCCTCCCCAGGAACATTCATTGAGCTAGGATGGAGCAACAGCATCATAGCTCAACAAACCACACGGAGCACATTGCCATCCTCCCAGTAGCTAAACGAAAAGACAACTGTTGATCACTTTCAGTTATTTCAAGTCTGTGTTTCTGCATATCCAATCAACATTACTGGTTTTCTTTAGCATGTACAATAAAGCTGATTTCAAAGCAACAAGCAGATTCTGGAAGGAAAAGGGGAAAAATAAAGGAATGGTTTTGCTGCTCTTGCAAGGTGCAGATGTACTTGACAAACAGCACATGACAGAAGTCCGAATAGCATGGACAGAGAGGGATCAGCTGGTGCAAGAGTTACCCAAGTATTACATCTTCCAAAAGCAATGTACAAATTACATTGGAGAAGGTGCCAAAAATCCCATGCAGATGATTCCAGTAAGCAAAGAAACAATACAACATACACCACAAACAGTTACTTGCTTTCCTGACAGTAGTTCTGAGATGGGTACTCAAGAAACAAAATGCTCTAAAATGCTCTTTGGGGTTTGGATACTTGAGAGAGCAGAACCACCAAGTGCCCAGGAATCCTGGCATAGGAGGAAGTCAACCAAGCCCAAGGGATTCCAAATGTCATAATGTCAGAGGCAATCTAGAGATCCAGTTCTAATAGAAATGGAACATCCAAGACTATAGGAAATGTTTGAAAGTCCTTGTCTCAAAGCACTAGGAAAGAGGCTGCTGTTTCTCCTCTGCATACATGGGAAAATTCATAAGGCTTTTTTAGAGCTCTGTGCAGAAGGTCAAGTGACAGAAAGCAGCAAGGAAAGACCTTTCCCACCCAAAGGGATTTACTTTTCTTTTTTGGTGCACAACATCAAACCCTTCCAAAAGGCCCAATTCCAGAAAGGATCATGGACCCAGCTTTTGAGGAAGTTTCATGTTTTCAGGCATTTCATGGGAAACAACTAAAGCAGCAGTCACTTGAGAAACCTTCAAGACGTACAAACCATTGGTGATTGGTAAATACACCCTGTGGCTGCTGACTGCCTCTTGGATGGAGCAAGTCATCATAGAATGGTTTGCGTTGGAAGGAACATTAAAGCTCATCCAGTTCCAACCCCCTGCTCAGGCAGGGACACCTTCCACTAGACCAAGCTGCTCCCAGCCCCATCCAAACCAGGCTGGACCACACAGAAATGGTGGATCTGAAAACTAACCCAAAGCTCAAAAGAGAGGCATTAAGTTGGCCCAATGTAAAGAGAACATTGCTTTGTGAAAAAGGGGGAAGATTTGACAAGACAGGATTTCCTTACCTAATGGTATTTACTAAGTATATAGTTGAGCATTGCCAAATTCAGAGGGGAAGACACACAGAAAAAGCTACAGCTACAGACACTTGTAGAAAGAAACTCACTCTTGTGATCTGGCCTCCAAAATTAGAAGGGTTTGCTTTCAATACATCAGCTGAAAACATCACATCACAAAGAAGAAAAGAGAGTAAAAATGTAACAAGAGTGGAAGAGAGGCAAAAGTACAAAAAGCAAGGGTTAGGGCCCAGGCTGCTGCTGGGGTGTGAGCTACTCTACAGAGCAGGAATGAGCCAGTGAAGCTACAGGACGGAGCTCAGGGAGTCTGGAGCAGGAGCGGGGACACACGTACACATACACGCTCAGACACAGCAATGATCCCACCTGGAACAACAGAGCTACTTTCACCAGGACAAGTAAAGGGCTCCAGGGTTTTGTGGTGTATGTTCAATGGTGAAGAGTGATTTTTTTTCCAAGAGGGAGGAAAAAAAGAAAGACAAAAAAGAAGTGGGCTAAGCAATGCTATCAGCTTTTTCATGCTGATTCAAAGAGCAGCTCTAAATGCTCCAGGAAGTTAAAGTTACCAACAGCTGACAGAACTACTGCACTGGGGTTTGATGCCAAGTCTCTCAATCACTCATCCCTTTGGAAAACACATGGCCTGGCTATTTACCACAGAACGAACTGTGACCTTTTCCTTTGGAGAGCAAGGTGCAATGGTGCACTGAGAAACCCAACCCCAGCCATGGCCGTAGATATCTCCTGGGAAAGCAAAGAGGCTCCAAGCCTGTTGGTAATGCTGTAGCTGCCCGTGATGCCTTCATTACCACAGATAGTTTTAATGGAAACAGAATTAAATGCCCATTCCCTTAGATGCTGATCTTTGTGTGTCTCTGCTCCCCAGACCTCCCACTCTCTGCATGTATAAACTAGAAGTGATGCAGCAAATCATTGTCCTGGTGCGCTGTGACTCCAGCACAGGCAATACAGCAACACCCGGCCACACCAGTACCGGAGCCCTTCTGGGTGACAAACCATCAACCCTGCTTTCAAGGCTGCTGAGAGTTTACTACTGCCCAAACGAGGGAGAAGTTGGTCTGATTTTGGGAAGCTGACTTTGCAAAGGACTAAGATCTCAAGGCCGAGTTTGTTTTCGTTGCGTACCAGAAGGAAGAAGGGTCTTGCTGGCGATAGAAAAGCTCCACAAACACTGTGCCATCCCCCTGGGAATGTAAATCATAGAATCCCAGAATGGTTTGGGTTGAAGGGACCTTAAAACTCATCCAGTTCCAACCCCCTGCCACAGACCAACACTGAACTTACAAAATAGCCAGAGCTTTTCAAGATACCCTGTCAGTGACTGTCACCTCACTCACTGTTTGAAGTACATCACTGAGTCCAGTCATTTACCCATGCAGAGAACAGTGGATAACCAGGTAAGCACAGCTATGCCCACCCTACGCCCCAAACCTAACTGGGGTGAAGCAATTAAAAGCCTGAAGTGCTATTTCACAGCAGTAACAGCAGCGTGTGGAAGCATTGAAATGCTTTTCACTGTACTCCAGGGCTCAGCCTTCCCACAAAGCTATTTCAAGTGAATCGATATTTAAGCTTGGCTTACACTAAAGAAACTTCCATCTAATCCTTAGGTTTATGATTTTAATCCTCCAAAATCTCTAAATTACTTTTTGGACCACACCACACGTGTGGGTGCTGCCTCCCCCCCAACCCAGTAAAGACATTTAGCCAAGGGTTTCATGTAGCCACTGTGTCGTCCTCAGAGGGCTTCTCTCTAACTCAGGAACAGGAGCCCTGGGAACCTATCTCAGGGTGAAAGCAGCCTTTTTAGGTCTTCCCACAGTGCTCAGCAAAGCTATCATTTCTGCAAGAGGATTGAAGCCACCAACCTGTATTAAATCAAACACACAGCCCTGTTGTTACTAGAGCATTTCCACATTAGGAAGCTTTGTTTCTTCATAGGCAGTGTGTTTTCTGAGGAAGCAGCAACACATTTCCAAACTGTAGGATGAGAGTGACCATGAAGCCAAGAAATCCCATTCTGCTGGGTTGTTACTTCAGCTCTGAGGGCCACATCAGTGCCCACAAACAAGGACACAGATCACCAGCACTTCAATAGGCTGCCCAAATGCCTGCCTGCTAGCAGCAGTACTTCAGGGCCTCAAGCCTTTCTTCAGCTTGGAATTGTGTTTCCAATTAATAGCTGCCACCCACCTCAGCTTTGTAACAAAGAAGAGTATTTTAAGTTTTCAGCCTTGTTTCTAACAAAATTACTCAGAAGACTCCAAATTTCCATGGGAATGCAAACTGAGCTCCTCCAGAACAGCTTTTCTGTAAGATCTGCAGCTACCTCAGTGCTCCAGCACAAAGGGGTCCTGCATCATCTCCCGGTCACCACAAAGCTCAGGAGTGGCCAAACTGGCAAACACCACCATCACCTTATGATTCCCTTCAAACTGGCTTCAATGAGCTGCACTCGGGCATCAGTGAAAAGCTCCAGAGAACCCATCATGGACATGTGAAAGGGGTGAAATGAAAAGGGAATAATGAGGATTGTAACAGGGAACTCCTCAGCACATGCTGCGGCAACCGTGCCGGAGGTTTTGCTGGTGGGATGGTGTGGAGGGAAGACCTGCCCGGTACCATGGCTTTCCAGGTTCTGGTAAAGGGATTTCCTATGCCTAAGTTGACAAAGCCATGCAGTTTCACTGACCTGAGGCCCATTCAAGAGGCATTCTTTGCCTGAAACTGCAGACCAGAAAGTGTTATTCACAGAATAAAGCTCTCTGCTACACTGCTTTGCTAGACCTCAAGATCCTAGGCTTCCATGCGAAACCTTCATTCAGGAGAACAGGATAGACCTTATGGGATCCATGTACCATGAGATTTCAGAGTTGGTTTGAGACAGGAGACAGCTTGTGGAACAGCACAAGGGTGTCAGAGCCTGCTCCTCCCCTGCTACTGCTGCCGAGTCTCTCTGCCAATCCTTATTAAAGGATAATGCACTTTCCATTACATGCCAGCACATTTCTGCCTTCCTGAACTTTTGACATGTGCTTGGTTCTCTGCCACAAAAGCTTATAGGAGTGAACTACACCATTAGCTAAATAAGAGCTCAAAGGATGGCAACCTTTACAGTTTCACAGGAGTGAGAACACAAGCCCGGCTTATTTCTGGTAATCAACATTCTCTGCATGCTCAGAAATGAAGTGGAAAGAGCAGAGGGGAAATGGCACAAAACTGCAGCTTCATTTCATCTTCATTTCTTCCCCAACACCTTGGTTTCAACTTAGGAAAACATATCCTGTGTTAATGGCACACGGATACCCCAACACCACTGGTCACAGTGCCCAGGCCCCACATAGAGTCAGAGAATGGTTTGAGTTGGAAGGGATCTTAAAGACCATCCAGTTCCAACCTGGAAACCAGCTTCCCAGAGAAGCATCTGGAGGTCTTGGTGGACAGCAAACCACCATGAGCCCTTGCAGCAAAGAAGGCCACCAGTTCTACCACCAGAGCCTTGCCAGCAGGTCAAGAGAGGTAAGCTTTCCTTTACTCAGTACTGGTGAGGGGTATTGGTGCTGAATACTGATTTTATGGAGCACTCTCCCTGCAGCAGGGCTCTTCTCCAAATGCATTTACCATCAGCAAGCAAGCAGCTCAACAACTAAAACTGGGCTGAGAAAAACACTACGGGGTTTTCTGAGGGTAGAAAAGCCTCCCATGTAACACCCACTGCCTTGGAGATTCTCTCTCCGGTTTCCTACATCCAAGCTGTGCTTGAACACATTTGTTGTTGGAAAGCACAAGTGCAAATTTCCCCAAACCAGGAAGTTCAGGGTTTGGATTTAGACTCATCAGCCACAGCAGGGACTGTGCTGGTAATTTTATTGTGCTTTAATAGATTCCTCCAAATAAATGAGGGCATGAAGAGAACTGCAGATCTATAGTCTCAGTTCTTGGGTTCCATCCTTTTTCCCAAAGAACTTCTTTATGGAAATACATTCCCTTTGTCCTTTTATAAAGAGAATCTATGGAGAATTCAGCTACATGAAAGCCTGCATTTCAGTCCTGGTCAGAGCTCTCACAGTGAAGCTGGCAGAGGCTTACACAGGACCACGTTTGGTGTTCACAGGGAGTGTGGAAGGAGAATGTTCTTATTCTGTTAGGTCAGTGACTGAGGGAACAGCTCAACCCTTCACTGGGATGTGAGCAGGGAAGAGGTGAAGCTCTGTGAGACTCTATGTAAATTCTTGATGAAGTAAACTAAGAGTAAGAGCTGGTTGCAAACACCACATTACTTACACGTGAGGTAATTCCAACTGTAAGGATTTCTGCAACATCCCAGGCAGGGGTCCTTCATAAGCTACCAGTCCTTCTACTTGCCAGGGACACCTTCCACTAGAGCAGGTTGCTCCAAGCCCTGTCCAACCTGGCCTTGAACACTGCCAGGGATGGGGCAG
>JANHGB010050753.1:8651-20233 GCA_026283785.1 Coracopsis vasa | reverse complement strand
CAAGGCCAGGTTGGACAAAGCCTTGGGTGACATGGTTTAGTGTGAGGTGTCCCTGCCCATGGCAGGGGGGTTGGAACGAGATGATCTTAAGGTGCTTTCCAACCCTAACTATTCTATGATTCTATGAAATCAGGGAAGACAGCACTGTAACATGAGGATTTTTTGTGAATTGGTTTTTTGCACACAGAATATCAAGCAGGCAATTGATCAGAGTTAATTTTACCAACATATATCCCATGAGTCTTACCTTTCAGCAGACTTTTCCCCTTCAGTAACCACAATTTTGGAAAGATTTATGGCTTAAATGAACCTAAAGTTGGCATTTGGGGGAGGGAGTCCTCAATTTTCTCAGACTGCAAAGCATCAAAGATCCAAAGGAGAAGGCAAAAAAGTGCACCTTCATAATCCAGTAAGAACAGATAATATAAAACTAAACTAAATAAAAATAAATAAACTAAATAAATAAACTAAAATAAATAAATAAAATAAAATAAATAAACTAAATAAATAAATAAAAACTAACTAAATAAAATAAAGTAAATAAACTAATATAAAACTAAAACTATATAACTTAAAACTAAGTGTTTGCTAGATGGGTTGAAAAAAAAAGAGACTTTGGGCTGTCACAGAGAACCTTTAAAGTAGAAAAAAAAATCAGAGGGTAGCCACATTTGTGCATTTCTTCCTTGTTTTTATAAACAGGGAATGGTTGAAGCAATAGCCATCCTCATATATCAGACACCGCAACACCATACCACCCCATTCACACATGACATTCGGTAAAACCGTCTGACCTTCTCCACATCTTCAAAGAGTTATATCATCCCATTTACAGCTATGAAAGTGCTTCTAAGAATGCTGTATCAGAACAAAGAGGCAGGACTAGAAAATAAGAGACAATCTTGGTAGGGCAGCAGCAGAGTCACTCTGGTATTCACCAGCAGTACCCCAATGCTTCCACATGCCACAAGTTACTACCACAAAATATAAACATTCACCAGCATCTCGCAGCAAAAATCCAGCTAGAAACCCACTAAGTCCTTATCCTGCAAGTGCAACGTCAATGTGAAGTATCCAACATCACAACTTCAGATGTTCCAAGTAGCAAGGAGAAAAAAGCCATGAAAGAAAGAAATTAGACACTGTAAGCAGCAACTAGAGGAAATAAACTGCCTTTAGTCACTAAATATTAAGACAAAGTTTCAGTAACAGCTTAATGAAACATTGCAAGGCTACTGATTTTAGCATTATAAAACAGATATTGTGGAAATAAAATCTGTATATCCCAAGTTATAAAAGCCATAAAGTACAGTAAACACAAACTCAAAAAGGCTCTGTTTTCTTTTTAAAGTAGCCATTTAAAATGGATCAGTGCTGCTGAGCTCTGCCAGACTCTTTTCTTGGAACTAGTGACCCCAGGTTCTGGGATCCCATACTTGCTGCTTTCCCAGTAGTGACACAAAACCTTTAACCACAGTCTTTTGAGAAAAAAAAACCTGAAGGGCCATCAGTGGGAAGAGCGAATGACTAACAGCTGCACAGAAAAATTATTAAAAGCAATGAGTTATTGCCTACCAGACATTCAGAGGCATATATAGTACCTGATGACAATTATAAGCAATTGAACAGGGTTCAGCCTTCAGCCATAGGCTTACACCACCAGACATTACAAGATCCAGTTTCCAGCTATGGCAGGCAGCCACACCATGTGAGCTCTTTATAACCTTATTAAAAACCATCTTTAAATCAAGCTGTTTTGGCAATGTATCTTCCATTACAAGACATTAATTTCCCAAAGGTCAGAGTGCTTCAAATTTGCAGGCTAAATTGTTCCACCGTCATCCTTTGGCTTCAATAAACTGCTTGCCTCCTTAAGCACTGCAAAAAGTATACATGTCCTCTCTGCTCCCAGCTCCCTTTGTCTCACCATAACTCTGGCCACTCCAGTGTTAATATGTCCCTCTGCAAAAAGAAAACTAACAACCCATCCCTTTCAAAAGTCCTTCTAAGGTCACGAAGCACCAGTGAAGACTGAAAGAGACCTGAGAAGAGGCAGCAGAGTCAATATCTCTTCTGGGGACAGATACAGTATTTATAAGTATGTATATAGATGGATATATAAACTCTCGTTGCAGAGATTATTAGAGGATTCCAGGAATGCAAAATGTGACGGGATGGTTCCTATGACTGGAGTGTTGAAATAGAAGAATACAGGTTCTTCAGGAAGGACAGACAGGGGAGACAAGGAGGGGTTGTCGCCCTCTGTATCACTGACCAGCTGGAGTGCATGGAGCTGTGCCTGGGTCAGGATTAAAGGGAGGTCAGAGACAGAGGACATTATAGTGGGGGTCTGCTACAGGCTGCCCAACCAGGAAGACCAAGCAGATGAGGCCCTCTACAGAAAGACGGGAGCAGCTCCACATTCACAGGCTCTGATCCTCATAGGGAACTTCAACCATCCCAGTATCTGTTGGAGGGACAACACAGCACGGCATAAGAAATGCAGGAGATTCCTGGAGTATGTAGACAATCCCCTATTCACCAAGAAGTATATTAGTTTGCAGACTGGTATTTTGTTTACTTCTGACTTTCCAGATATTGCCAAATTGCAGGGAAAAACATATCCCACTTCTCAATATCTGTTACGCC
This sequence comes from Coracopsis vasa, assembly GCA_026283785.1. NCBI lineage: Eukaryota > Metazoa > Chordata > Aves > Psittaciformes > Psittacidae > Coracopsis > Coracopsis vasa. The sequence continues at coordinate 17,584 of JANHGB010050753.1, read as the reverse complement.
AAAGTAGGAATGCAGCTATTAACGTCTCATCAACTCCTCCAGTACCAAATTGGAACATAAGACAAAAACTGGAAGACTTACCATGCAAAGCCACCTATACTAAAGCTGAAAGAACGACTCACACAGACTCAGTGCATGAAGATTTCACCAGTATCATTCCTGGGTAACACTGCTAGAACTGCTCCAGCCTGAAAGCTAATGGGAAATTCATACTTCTTCCCTGTGCCAGTGGTGAATCCAATAAGCATATAGTATTTTTCAGTTTTCCACATGCCTTAAGTCATAACCTTTTTCACTTCAAAAAAGATAACACCCTGTGTGCCCAAAAAGCACAGTGTAATGGCAATCAACTGTGCGAAATGGCATTAGAACTGACTGCCAGAACAATGCCACTTTAAGAAAGGAAGCAACAAATTAGAATGGTCAGTCACAAATAGTCACATGAAACAAAGAGCAGTAACTGCAAAGAAAGAGTGAACAACACAACTGGCAGTTAACTGGAGATATTTACTGTCAGGAAATATCCCGAAGCTCCTGTGGCTACAGCTAATAGATTTCTTATGCCAAAGCTCCGAAGAGGACTTGCAAATAAGAGCACACTCAATTACAGAAGTGCTGCAAGCTGAAAGTGCAGGGCTGCAGGTTCAGTTCAGGTTAAAAGTTTCTCCCCTACAAAGCTTCACCATTTTGTGATGGCACGGAGAGCTGGCAGCGTGCAACTCATGCAATGACAGACTAATACAGCTTTAAGCTTATCCTGTATGCCAGCTGCATTTTGATGCCTTTCAGGAAGCTTTGTCCAGCAACACACTAAAGTCCTTCTACCTTCACACAGGTCTTCCTAATTTTATGCTTCAACAGCTCTCAAACCAAACTAGCTAACAGTACTGGTCAAATGCCTATTCTCTAGAGTGAGATGCCATCACATCTAAAGTCAGTTGCAGCGCAGTGTAGGCAGAGTACTCCTAACTCTAGCTACAATTACATTGGCCTCTGCATTGCTTCTGAGCAGCATCAACTCTCTTGAACAGAGGTTTACCAGTAAATCCCTGAATTGCATCAGACAAGATAATCAAGCTTCCTGCCTGCCTGCCTGCCTCCTTTCAAAGATCACGTTTTGCAACCAGAACTAAGAATTAACAAGTGCTGAAGCAATGCATAGAGTCGAATCAATGCATATATGTATCTATGCTGCTTCTGCCTACCTACTATAAAATCTATCTAGAAACTGGAGGCTCGCCTAGCTTTAAACTCCTCAGCTCAGGTACTAAGAGCTATTTTATTGAACCAGCACAACTTAGGGCAGACTTTAGTGCTCACCTAAGGATGTAGTCAGCTACTGGGTTTTGCTGCCAGACTTTATTCTTCATTTTCAAAATCCCCTGAACTGGTTTGTTTAAAACAATCTCACTGATATCTTCTTGTACTACAGGAAAAACTAGACTGAACCACAGGCCCATTCTGACTGGAAAAGGAAAACAGGATGAGAGGGGCGGAACAGGGATAAGAAGAGAATAGATCTTTTTGTTCCAGCATACGCAAGACTGTCGAGGGAAGTGGAGAAAACAACTGGTCCATCCACTGTACTAGAAGGACAATGGAATCAGGTTGCTCTTACAGATACCTATCTGGGAGAGCAGCTCTCAGAAATAAAGGATCTAAGCCAGATGCAAGCAAGCCTCAGTTTATTATAGGGCTTTCTTTAGGCTCCTGCCTAAGTGCTCACTGTGACCCAACATAGTTACTTATTATTCAAAGTGTTTTTATTTTTAAACCAAAGGCTAGTAAAACCTGCACACATATTTTACATATATAAAACCTGCATACAGGTTTTGTATGCATATATATTCTAAGAGCTTTCTCTCAGAATTGTAACAACTACCAATTTCCCCTTATTAAAACAGCTACCTTCCATGTTTTGGTTAATCAAATATATTCAAAGTTTCTGGGGCTTTTATAAAGCAAGATGAGGTTTGCATAGGGAGTGCATACCTTTTTCCCTTCATCTGAACAACATACAATCACAATGTCTATTATAACACACAGAAAGTTATTTTATTAATAGCTTTAGACTTAAGCACTATCAATCAGATTTAGGCATCAAATGATTCTTCTCTATTATTGCAGATAAGCTGTCCAGATCACTAATACTAGTTTACCAGTATTAATGCAAATGACATACTGTTATCAGCTACCAATCAAGGTTAAAGAAACGATACAGAATTTGGACTGATGGCATACATCCTATATGTACCTACCTATATACCTCACTGTATCTATCTACACAGAGAGAGAGAGGGATCTTCAGATTAAATATATTTATGTCATGCCCTACATATAAGCCTTCCCAATACCTCCCTGGTCTATCTGGACAGGAAGAATTCAGATTGAAGAAGTTCAACAAACACATCTGGTAAGCTAACCTACAATGTGCATAAGTGTTGACAGCAATGGTCTTTTCTTTGGAAAAGGAAAGCAAAAGGACAGAAGAGAAAAAATGACAAAAGGTGAACTGGTTTGGTCTCTCAAGTTTACATAAGAATTTTGAGTGCCCAACCTGGATTAGGCTGCAGTAAGCAGCCTTTCTGAAAGTGCCTGGCAATTGCCCTCTAAGAATCTAAGCCCTTCAGGACTTCTCTTAGCTTCAGGTATCTGCCATAGTCACTTTTAACAATCTCACTGGAGCTGGCACACAGCTACCTGACAAGAGCATACAGAAGAAGAAACCATATTAGAAACAATCACTTACCAGAACCATTATTTACAGTCTGTCTTAACTAGATCACAATCCTGTGCATTTGTAAAGCATCCCAGACTACAGACCTGGAGAACTACTACAACACTCAGGGGGGTTCTAGCAATGCAAATCAACTCTGATAGCAAAAATTATTCAAAAACCAGTGTGTCTTCTTCAAGTCTCTGGAAGGTTTGCAGAGGACTCCTGGGTCTCCTACCAAACTGATGTTCAGTATGTCAAGACCACTTTGTGGCATTTGTTGTAACAGTGTAGAGGCCTAGAAGAAAAAAGTCTGTCATAATACTTGAAATCCCAAGAATGAATTAATTAGGAATATCTGGGAGGATATTCCTCCCTACAAATGCCTTTCTACAAAGGGCATAGGTATGGCAAGCCAACCTGAAAAGCCTTCCGTGTTTGCTAGGTTCTCACACACTCATCACAGATCAGAATTGTTTCTTGAGCAAAATAAGTACTTTTTTTAAAGGTAGTTGGAACAGACTTGTGCATAGGCCAGAAGCTGCCCCTATCACACCCCTCCTCCGCCCACTCCACATCACCTCTTTCCAGCATGCTGCAGGTGCTCCATTTACTTTCCTAAATCTTACCTAGAATCCTGCCTTCTCCCCAAATAAAAGCACCCTAGTGGCTTCCCTTGTCATTTAAAGGAGCTTCAGCTGCTATTATCTTCAACATAAGCATGCTGCACAAAGACCACCAGTCCAGCATGGGCAATGCAACCAGTCTCTGCCGGGCCCAGGCTGGCACTGCAAGTTCTGCAGGTCTCTTGCACATCACAGGGTAGAACAAATGCACACCTCCACTCTGCTAAAACCAAGGGGTACAGAGAGAGGAGCATGTCTGCCAAACCAGCTCTAGTCTAGAAACAGTTTTTAATGCACTAACCCTGAAACCAAATGCCATACATCCATTGCAGCTTTCCAAGACTTTGGGAAACAGCCTTGAATAAACCTCTGGGGAGCTTTTAGAGAGGCCAGACACCCACTGAGACATGCATGATAAATGTGTAATGCACCAATTTTTTTTTTCACTTCTTGGATCTCTAAAAGACCGGGCATTTCTTTGGCAGAAATTAGAGACATATTTAAATTCAGCAACTCAACATGCAAAAATGAGTTTATTCATCTCCAGCCAGGCTTCAAGTAAGACATATGGTGTCTGGGGCTTTTTCCTTCATGCAAAACTTCATTATACAAACAAGAGAAAGTTAATGCAAGAATGTTAACATGTCTGCTCAGTGAGGAAACCTGATTGACACTTTCTTTCCCCTCCTCCATAAGGGATGGCCCTAATATTTTGGCACTGTACAAGTCAAACACCAAATCTTCCTCAAGTTTCGTTAGCTTTGAGAGCACTTGCGATTCCCTGTCTCCTACACTCACCAAGTGACCACTGTTTGCATATGCAAGGAAGAAATTTTCCTCTGTTTATGGAACGAACCAGAGTGATTCATAGGCATAACTGACAACAAGAGTCTATACCGAGAGGTTACTGTGGCCAGCTATACACACTGTCACAGATACCAATCCAGCGTTTCATCAGGTTAAAAGGACATTAATGGGAAGGTTTAGCATGAAATAAGAAAGAGACATTCATAGAAATCTTTTTTCCTCAAACTCTGCATCAGTTTAGGTTCACATAACTTATCCAGTCAGTTCCTCTGTTTTGTTTGCTCTCTTTGAGATGCATTTCAAGTTTCAGCCTTTAGCTTGGGACACTTATGAATGCAGCTGTTATTTTAAAAAAGACTGGCTGGTTAAGCCCCAAGTAAAAAGCTAGCTAAAAGCAGTTCCAGTATCATCTGAAACTAGGTTTCACCTTTATTTTGCTACGTAGCTTTCCCCAAACACAGTATGGGCCACATTAATAGAAAACAAAAACCACTTGGAATCTGAAAAGCGCCAGTCTGCAGCCTGGCACCCTGTGTGAGAAGAAAAAGAAGAGAATACATGGTACAAATTAAAGAAACGTGAACTTGATTGTGTTTCTCCATTTGAGCAGATTCAGATGCCAATACCAATAATGGGAATTTCCTTCCCCTGCAACTGACTCTTCTGCTTGAGTTTACATCCACATAGATCAAAGAAAAATTATTCTACTTTATTTGGAAGCCTCACTAGAAAGGCTTGCAATAAAATGAAAGCTTGGCTTGCAACAAGCAATGATTGTACTGTTTGAAAATATTTCATTTATTGACACATGGCCAACTTCCCTGAGAAGCAACAGGATAGAGCACTTTGACAGCACTGCAGCGAATCATCTTGGTGATCTGCACAAATTACACACGATCCTAGAAATCAAGTAAAATGTCTACAACTGCAATATCTGAGTATGGTCCTACTTAAAAAAAAGCTCTAGATGGAGAGACAGTGAATTAATAAATATTTTTTTATTATACAACAGACAACAATATTAATAGTTGATGTGAACACTGGGACACACACACAAAAAAAACAATCCCAAAAAAAGCCATACCCTGTGGAAGAACCTTATCAAAAGGTTGGGATAAGAGAACCAAGTTTTACATTGGTCTTGTTGGATGGGGCTGCAGTTTGAAGAGTTAGAAATCCAGCACACAGAACAAGGTACTACTGCCAACCTTTAATATCAAGGCAATGTAGGTCATGAATATTCACAGAAATACACCAAAAGCTTTGGGCAGGGGTAGACATGCTATTGGCATGCACAGGGATCAGTCAAGCTGAGACTTTGTCTCATTGTCTAAAGTCTCCATGACTCACGACTGTTTCTGTACCCCGAAAGGGCAAAAATGTATCTCCCAGAAATCTCCACCCTAGCTGGTGAAAATTCCCTGTCCTGGTGCTCAGTCCACTTCAGAGAAGCACATCTACACATGCGTTACAAGAAAGATGAAAATCCTACTTATTTTTTCCAGTCCACTGGCTTGCTTTAAGCACTAGCATATGTACAGGTCTGCCAGAACACCCATTTTCTTGTTTGCTTCAGTGCATTGGTTACAGTGCAGTAAGAGTAAAAAAAAAAAAAAACAACCAAACTTTTATCATTCATAAAACACATCTACTGCCTGTCTTTTTACCCAAACTGTAATACAAAATGCACATTCCCATAAGGTCCAGTCAATGACAAAGACAGAAGTTCTTCAACATAAGTCCTGTTTGCTCATAGGAAGTTTAGAACATCCCACTTCTCTGAACCAAACAGTTTTTACTGATCAGGTTCAGCCCTTCTGCAGACACCCCTCAGCCCAAAAGGTCACCCTCAGAGGTCTGCCTTGGGACAACACACACAGCACGTGCCTTGCTGTCTCCCACACCCCTGACCTTCCACTGCACATCTTGCTACTAATCTCTCCTGCACAGGCACACTGGGGTACACACACACACAGGGTGCTCTAATTAATCCTGCCCTTGTTTTTGTCATAACTTATCCTAGACAGCAGCTGTTACACTCATCGCTTCCATCCATGACTGAGCACATGTGTTCTAAGACCACAGCTTTCCCAAATTTGGCCAGGGCATGCAGGAGCTGATATACAACCCCCAAACTGCTATTATAGTTCTTAACTGGACTCCATTGGAGCCCAGATTCAGATCTGCTGGGAGGTCTGCTACAGCGCACAACTGGAAGAACTAGACAACTTCTTGGCCTTCCTCAGATTTTCTAGAAGCTGCCTTTACAAGCCAAATCATACCATTATACCGGAGCTCTGTTACTCATAGCCTTGTTCTCCCTCTCAGAAAAAACAAAAAAGCCTAAGGCCAACAGTTCAGCTGAATCTTTTACATTTGTTTACCTTCTTAGACTCATCTAGATACTCTGCCTCTCCCCATTACAACAGTGGTGTGATCACAACACGCTGATGAGTTTGTAAGATAACCTAAATCCCTCTTAAAGGGAAAAATAAAAAGCTAAATTTCTATTCTAATCTACCAAATTACCATTGTCCTTATAATCGCCAATGATGCGGATGCATAAACAGCTGATCCACCTTTTGAGTAAAAGCTGGAAAAGCAGACATGAAGGCAGCGAGTTGTTTTCCTTTGGGTTATATTTGTCTGGCTCCGCCCTGAAACTCACTCTTCAATCCCAATAATTGGCAGCAACTAATTAGAAGGAAAAACACAAGTAGTTTATTAAGCATTTGATTAAATGTTGATTACATGTTTGATTAAACATGATCACAGAACAAATCTCCCTTGAATAAGCATATTCATTTTGTCTTGCTCACTTCTTTTGTTTATAGACATCCAAGACCTGTAGAGATGATGCTATACCACACACAGTGATTTCAAGCCTATAGAAGACTCCACAACACAAGGTAGAGAAGTTGATGATTCCTTTGCCATTTCAGGTAATTTCCCATATTCTCTCTTTAGGGCTTTCACATTTGGCTGTGGGGTGTCATACACAGGATCAGCTCAAAGATACTGCCAAAATTACATAACAGGTAAACTGGAGAGACAATCACCATAAAAGGGACTTGTAGAAAGGTTACAGCTTTTAAACTGTTATAATTCTGAAATATGTACAAGACTTGAAGAATGATTATACATGGGGTAAAAAAAAAAAATCCACGTTACATAACAGTTTCAGATGATGTTGAAAATTCTGGATGTCTTAGATAGATCCTAGATACAGTTCACCTGCTGTGGGAAATTGATTTTGTGCATCCCATCTGCTGTCACTTAAGAGTTATCAAGTAATAATGAAAATGACTGAATCATGTAATACTATCAGAATTTTAAACACAGAGAAATGTACACATTTACTTTAATAAATAAAAATAACATTTGCTCAGAGTATTTCCAGGAATTCTTGTTTGTGAAGGCAAAAGAAAATCCTTGACCACGTGTCTGCTTTTACATCCCACTAGCACATCAATGTGCAAAAGCAAGATTTCTTATCCTCAGAAGTCTTTTTCCCAGGCAGCATGTTTTCACATCAGATCCTTGCTCTCCCTGTTTCATAAAGGAGGAAGCTGCTCCACACCCAGCTTTACGTAACCCCCTTGCATGCAGTAGCTCAGCCTCGCTGACTTCACTCTGGCGCTGGGTGGATATTATCTGCCTACCTGGCCTTGCAGACTTTCATGCTTGGTCAGCACACAGTCCAAGGTGCCACACTAAGCTGCAAAATACATAGGCATCACCTTAGGAGCTGAAGCTATTCCACTTTAGAAAAAACATTCCTCTTCAAAATCACCCCAGCCCTCCAGAAGAATAAAGTTGTGATGGTTATAAAAAGAAAATCAAAACTCTGTAAAAGTTGCACTCTTAAGAGGCCATAAATGGTCATTATCTTATTTGGACTACTCTCTTACATCTCAATGGCACACTATATCATCCCTATTTTCTCTAATTATTTTCTAGATAAAAGTGAAAAAATTGGCAGGATGTATTTTCTTTTAAGACTAATTTGAATACCTACTTTTTTTCCCCCCCTCCTTCTGAATTCTAGTATCAATATCCACAAGGTGCCGAAGAAGTCTTCCTCCAGCCTGGCCTACGTAACCCTGTACCACTACCCCAAGGCAGACACCAGACAAACATTACCCCAGTGCCATAGACAGCTCTCAGACCCGCAAGGCTGCAGAGCACCCAGCAACCTCCCCGAGGCACAGCTAACCAACAGCCCGTCAAGGCCAGTTTAACAGTATCAAGGTCAGCCCTGATTTTGCAGCAGAATCCTCTCTCAAGGTTTGGCTTCAAGAAAAAAAACGTTTCAGTGCAAAGTACTGAAGTGCAAACTCTTTGAAACAGGAAAAAGCACTGGCCCGCATATTAGTCAGACACAACACCTACAGTTCTGATTCCTCATTTCAGATGGAGTTTAAAACAGCAGCTATGTGCCCCAGCGCACTTTTAAATCACAGACCCTGCTTACAGAGGCATACTACAGATCTGTTTATATACTCATCTTCAGGATATTCAGTCAGAAATGATGCTGGAAAGGTAACAGACCATTTCATTAGTATTTTACACCACTGTTTGCACACTGTGGTGTTCTCAGAAAAATCCTCATGAGATCATGCCTAGACTTTTTCAGGAACACATTCCTGGCCAGCCGGTCAAGGGAGGTGCTTCTCCCCCTCTGCTCTGCTCTCCTGAGACCCCACCTGCAGTGCTGCATTCAGCTCTGGAGCCTCCAACATACCAGGGTGTCCAGAGGAGGCCAGAGAAGATGCTCAGAGGGC
>JANHGB010050750.1:0-10276 GCA_026283785.1 Coracopsis vasa | reverse complement strand
CAAGGTTCACACACCTTCATGTTAATTGTTTCAACGTCACTTCTGTCAGGCTGACAACAGAAATTATTGTCATTTTTTACCTTGGGAGGAGCCTAAATGCTGTGGGCGGTGGCAGGACATCAGGTGAGGAAAGGAAAGTACTACTTGCTCTTCTGCATGCTCAGCAACACGCTTCCTTGGAAGGGGCAGAGCCTGGCATCACTAGGAAGAAATTTGCTTTCCTCTGACTCTTTGCAAATGCACAAAATTCCATGACTACAGAGCACTGTATAGTTTGTTGTAGGACAACAAGTTAATGGGAGCAAAGGTGAGGCTCCTCGGGCATTTACCACAAATTCGGATCTACAGGTTAATTTTCTGCTGCTTTTTCCTGGAAAATATCAGCTCACAACAGACCGAACAATTTCTAGGTAGCAGCAGCTACCAAAGTGGAGTATATAAGTGTGTTATGAAACCTGTGCTCAGCTATATCTGGTGTACTAGTGCCAGATCACCAATAGTTGAAGAGAGCTTTCTGGAAAATGAAATTCAGTCACAGAAGAAATTCTGATATTTCAGAAGCATGGGAGATTTGTCATGGATTTAGATGAAAACTTGATTTATTTTTTTTTCTTTTTGACTTATAGGCAAAATATTCTCATTTGGAAATTGAAAATTGACTTTGAAACACATCTTTTATAATGTTGAAATACCCAAATTATTAGTATAGTGTGCACTAAAAGCTAAAATCCATAAGAAATTGGGACCAAGTCAATCAAAAAAGCCTCCAGGCTCCACACAATCCTACAGTTGCCCAGTACTGAATTGTTTCAACCATTCTCTCAAGCCTTCCTTCCAAAAATATTGCCTGTTCCCCCAGAGCGTTTTATTTTTATGGAATATATTCTCCGGGAGACAATGTGTTTTGATCACCAAGAAACTTTCCAAAATTTTACCAAAGTAGTAATGCTGAGCACTCTGAGGCCATGTCTACATTTGCAATCTGTTCAGAGCAACAGGAGTGGCTCCACAGAGCGTTCCCACTATCTCTGTCTCAGGGATTTTTTCACTTGGTGGACTGAATGCCTATTTGTGATTGAAGTTTGATGCAATTCACGCTCTCTTAGGCCAAACCAAAGCACAGGAACTGAGAGAGTCACTTCAGCACACCCTTCTGATCTGGACTAAAATGCTAATGAAGATGCATCATGAATATGAAGCTGACTCACACTAGCAAAAAGTCTCATCTGCTTACACCATTGGCTGTTGAATGACTTTTATATGCTGAGGTACTACTGACTGACGAAATAAGGTATCCAAAGCATCCTATAAGAGGGTTTGTTTTTTTGGGGGTAGTAGATCTTTGCTCAAAGACAGGCTACCAGTTGAATTCCCTATTCCTTTTATGTCTCGTTTTCTATCACTCTGTAAAAATTGTTAATGGAACAAGTACTACTTAGATGTAAACGACTGAACAGAATGCATGGGCTTAAAAGCAGAAATGCACAGCACACAGTGTTAGTTCACACTTCTTACCAAAGCCTTTGCTACACAAACCACTGTGTTTAGACTACAGTAATCACTGGCATTTACATCCAGCAGCAAAACCAGGAAAAGATTCCCCTTTCTCAAGACATACAATATATGCTAAATAAGAATAGCATCAATTTCCTGTTATTTACTTTATCTCATTCATTTACTGAATTACCAGTGTACCATAATTCCTCTTTTGTTTTTCAGACTCACTCAAACACAAAATGTACCTGGTCCTTAAGGGTATATCAAAAAAGGTCAGACTGTAAAACACTAATTATTTAAATAATAATATAATTAAATAATAATAATAAAACCCAAAATAAAAAAAACCTTCTGAAATAACAGGACATCAGCATTGTCACTGTAAGAACAAGGTGCTGAAAGTTACTGAAGAAAGAGTAATGAAACACTTCTGTCAGCTTACAGATTTACTTGTTTTATCAGCTATTTTGGTTACAAGCTATGATAATGATTTTCTGTCTTGACTATCATAAAATGTTTTTATTCAGAGTAATTATACTGGTAAGACCACACTTACTTAAAAACATGAAAACTACGTCAGTCATACTTACGAAAAGACTAAAACATCCAACTTCATCATGTCAAGGCAATGCCTCATGATGCAATCATCTTTGGTTGGACTTCTTACTGTCTTCGGGTTGAGTGTTCAGGCTTAATGCTTAAGTCAGCTGATGCACTGTGTGTGATGATTAGTAAAGTTTTATGTGCCTGTCTCAAAATTAAAGTCTGTTTTTTTAATTCCTAGTAGCTCTTACAAAACTAGTACAGCAAACTGAGCTAAAGCCCATTCTTAATCATTTGTATGTCAGCAGCAGCATTGTTAAGGAAGATTAAAGCAGTTTTACAAAGTCACAAAAAATCATACTGTTGGAAAGGAATAACTAAAGGCACCACTTGGAGCATACCATAGATTGATTCAAAATAATGTGAAAATTTCCTAATTTTCATATTTTGAATGACTTTTGCAATATTAATTTTAAGATGAAGAACATATTGTGAGAAAGCACCTGAAGACAATGTATTTCAAACTCTTCCATGTTATATTTGTGCCTTGTTTTTGAAGCATTCTCTTCAAAGGCAGAAAGGTATCCTTGTGTGCATAATAAGCAAGTTTGAATTGTTTTCCAGGAATTTTTAGCATCTTCTGCTATAATGGCATTCTATTAGTTTCTAAAATTTAGTGTACACACAGAATTTTAGAGGACAGTTTTAAGACCTACTAGCTAATGCATTTACTCTCCATACTGGTGTGCATGACTTCATCAAGAAAAATAGACTTTAAATCATAGCATTGATGCAGATTTATAAGATCAGGGTCATTAACAACAGAAATAGTGAGGGGTATATGTTGGCATTATATCACAGACATCCTTTGATAAGCCATGAAGGGATGACATTTTTTGGTAATTTGAAACATCATATTAGAACTGTATGTATGCATGAAGTAATGTAAAAAATAGAACTGTAGCTTTCCTTATTTTCTTCAGTCAAAAGACCATTCCATAAAAACAGCATGATAATTGTAAAACTAAATTGGAATTATTTTTTTAGTAAAGTTAAATTGAATAGTTCTGTAAATCCTTATTTCATCTCTTGAAAGTTAATGTTCTCTTTAAAACAGTCATGTTTACTGAATGGTCTTGGACATCGTCTGGAGCAATCTATTCTATTGTACAACATATTGAACTTTTCCATCTAAGTTCTGTGAATGAAGAAAAAAGAAAAGTTGAGCCTAGACTGCATCTTTTATTTACATCTTTGATCAAATCTCCTGATCCCCAGCAAGCAGAGCATAGATGCCAAAGAAATCTGTAGCAGAGCTGATAATAAGCTACATGTCATCTTCTGGTGCAGAAGGTATTTGGGAATATAAAAGAATTCTAAAAATCTCTTGGCTAGCTGCAAAAACATCAATAGATATAGTACTTCAGTATACTGAGTTATTAAACATATTGCACTTAGATGTGAGAAAGCTGGAGTCCTGTGCATAAGATGAAGCAGCAGCTATACATAATGAACATATGAGGAGAGTGACTAAATTCAGCAAACATATCTCCAAAAATCATCATCTTGAAATATTAATTCTATGCGGTGCTAAAAATAGTTTCTCACTATCCTTCTGTAAGCTAATTTGTACCCAACGTTAAGTGTAACAAGTATCTAACTGAACACTTACCTGATTTTTGAAATCACACCAAAAGTTTGTGCAGTTCTTAGTAGGATGATTAAACAAAGGATGCCCCATTGCCTTACTGTTTGAATGAGGGACATTTCACTTTGCTGGTCTGCGTAGACACATTTGGCTCCCTCTAGAATGGAGTTGCATGGGCGCATTTCTAGCTCCTTCTTTAATCATAAAGCTTAATGAATTTGGAGCTTCAAATTCACTACAACTACTGGACATGCCACAAATAGTCTAGTAGAATTAAAGCTTTAATCAGAGATTGCCTGAATTTGGGTTACCTTTGCAGGGCCAGTTGCTTAGGCTCTTTTGGTGCCCACATTCTTCTGCATTAGGCTTTCTGAAAATATAGTTAATAGAGGCTGGCTGCTTACAGTAGGTGTAACAAGAGTCGTGCTTGTGAAAAGTAGCATCAAGACACAAGAAATGATGGCATTTAAAACTAAGTTAGGAAGGAGGCACGCTTCTGAGGCTTATACCTGCGGAAAAGAAGCAAAATGCCACTCCATGTCATTATGGTGTCACACTCACTTGCCAGTAACAGAGCCATTTCTTTGTTGACAATTTGTGTAATGATAACTTGATGGCGATGACCAGTCACCATTTGGCTGTATGAAACCATGTGCCTGTCACTCGGAATTCGTCTACCCTAAGGTATTTACTAAATACAGTGAAGCTTACACATGTCCTCTGGTCAGCACATTGAAAAGAAGTCAAGAAGCTTACTCATCCAAGAAATGCAACATAATTAAACCCTCCAACTAACTCTGAGCAACCCCCTACACCCTAAATAGTCAGTTTTATGATGTTTTAAAAATAAATGTTTGTGTTTGCGTTTCCCCCCCCACCGCAATAATCCCCCTTTTTTCACTTCACACATATACAGTCATACTAGGGATCTCCTGTATATTTAATACCTTCAATATGCCTTCTAGTTTTAACCTGTCATTTCCAGAAAAGATTAGAATTATCTAATCTATTTATGCTTAATTATTGTTTTCTAAAAGAACTTGGCTGCACACACTGACTACTAGGCAAGACTATCCTCTTCCTCTTGTTATCCTACCTTTCTGGGTTTTTTTGTTCCCAAACAAAAATAAGTCTCAGCATCAAGGGTGAGGAAGTGCTAGTTTATGCTAACTGTGGTTGAAAAAAGATGAAAATCCAGGCAACCACATAAAATGACAAGCAGTGAGAGGAGGAAGTGTACAACACTGGGTTTAAGTCAGATTTGCTTTCCCTTAACCCAGCACTGCTCAAAGAGGCTTCTGGCTCCTGATGTATAGTTAGATGCTGTAAGCGGTAGAGTAGCTGTAACAGGACACTTAACGGAGGATTTCCATAACCAAGGGAACTATCCATGCCCTCTCTTCTCCAGCAATCCTCCTTCTTGAATCAAATTAATTGGGCTTCTCTACTCCTTCAGTTTAAGGTGATCCACAGAGGTTAAGTGTGGAACATGATCCAAGCACATTGAGTCTTGGAGACCTTGCTCTCTAGCAATACATTGTGAATGGAAGAAAATAACGCAGTCTTTTCTGTTTCATGTAAGAGCATTAAAAAGGAACTTATGTATTGCCTTTTTTGTCATTATAAAGAGTTCCAGGACTGACACTTGGATATCTATCTTTCCCTTCATTTTTCAGCAAGAACAATCTTGACCTGCATGATTTTCTGACTCTAACATGGGACTTTTGCAGCTTACATCTGACTTTCTTTTATCCGTATGGGTCTAATAGGAATCACTGGAACAGACCTGAGTGATGTTGGCCCAACGAGCATCTCAGTGCACCTTCATCTGTTATAGCCAGGTGAATCTTTGGAAATCCTGAATCTGGATTCAAATCTGCAAATAATGAAGCTTGTCAGCAAGGCTTTGAGGGGACCTACAGTAAGTGTGAATGTACCACAGAAGCAGACTCACAGTGCATCATCCCTCTTGCTTAACCATCCCATCCATCAGCTACTCACACCATGATGTAACCAAATACAGGGAGAAAACAAGCTGGAAAGAGAACTTAATACTTAAAAAACAATCTTCCAGATTGTGCCCCCTCCTCCTCGCCCTCCCCTTTAGCAGGCAGGGTTAGGCAGTGGAACAGCACACAGAGTTGACTGGAAATCTGTGAGTTCTGGCAGTAATTTATTACTAGATTCATTATGCTGCATGGTTTTGCCTTTGCAACTACTGTAACCATCTCCTTTTCTCCTTTTGCAGTCTTTCTCTTTGCCTGGTTTTAAGTCTGAGGTTTTGAATCAGTTCACATCTCCTTTGTTTAAACACATCCCTCATGCCTTCAGGTGTGTTTGTTGATCCCTTGAGCTGAAGCTAGGGAAAAAAAATAGAGCTGGATTAACAGCCCATTGCATCACCCTCAAAGAGAGTGGGAAAGAACATCACTTCCTTGTAGCCTTTTGTCCCTGGATCCCTTTAGGTTTCTGCAGCAGCTTGGCAGACTGATTTCACTCCCATGGTCTTTTCAGCCTAATGGGATTTCTGCTCATTAATCTAAAGGAACTGACAGTTTAGGAGGAAAAAATTAGATAATAGTGTTGAGTGGGCAAGTATTTAAAGCTGCATTCCTTGAAATTACTTCTGATGAAGTAGCTGAAGTGCCAAGTTATCTTACTGCTGTTTGCTCTGCAGAAATCTGCATTGGATCTGACAGCGGAAACATGTCACACAGAAATTACCTTGCCAGTAGACGTTTTAATTAGATTTTTCCTAAAAATACGTGATGGCTTTAGATTTGTGATCTTGAGAAATCAAAATGTTAAGTCACTATTTAATTTAAAGTAAAACATTAGAATAGTTTGATATCATCTTCAGGAAATCTTGTTCTAGGATAAATTTCAAGTGTTCCACACAGGTCTTCTGCTTTTCCTTCCAGGCAGTGACATGTACAGCAGTGGTATTTCTGCGTATTGCCTGTGACTCCTCTTGCTTTTTAGGGTCCAAGCGGTAGGTCTCAGGAGGATGAAGTATGTCATCCTTGAGCCCCCAGGGCATAATCTAGTGGAAACTGTTCAACCCCAGTCTGAGAAAAGGAATGGTGAAGCAAAGCTAGAAGAATGAATGCAACCTATTTATTTTTGTGCAGTGTCTGAAATGCAGAATTTATCTTAGTAAATGTAGAGGCTTGCCTCAGAGCCGGTCACAGTATGTCCCCTTTACGGACAATGGGAAGCAAGTCAGTGCAGAAAGGGATCCTCCTGAAAGAAATGTCTGGAACAGCTCACATGACTCATGTCCTCAGTGTGCCTAGTTCTCTCCACTAACTGGGGAGACAGCCTGGGTTGGCCACCTCACATACACGGATCTACACCACAGCTATCTGAAACTCAGTGCGAGGAAGCAGCCTCTAATGCCAAACCCATGGATGCAACAAGATAAAGCCTTTGCACATAGCAGCTCTAGGTCCAGTGTGTATCGTGCCTTTCACCTCCATGCGCTTGCTGTGGGTGTGTACTCTGCTAACACCAAACTTTGCATCTTTGTGGTTTATAACTTCACAGCTCACTGCTTCCAGGTTGAGGCAGCAGTTTCAGCACCGTTTCTACACAGGTGAGCTTCATCCCTTTTAAAAAGAGCATTGGCTTCCTTTCGTCTCCTTGTCCCAGTCCTGCAGCACTTGCTGTGCAAGC
This sequence comes from Coracopsis vasa, assembly GCA_026283785.1. Lineage (NCBI taxonomy): Eukaryota > Metazoa > Chordata > Aves > Psittaciformes > Psittacidae > Coracopsis > Coracopsis vasa. Next base: position 2,913 of record JANHGB010050750.1, on the reverse strand, counting down.
GGCAGATGCTTTGTAGTAATACCTGAAAGCCTTTTTCAAACAAACACTGTTCTGCTGAATGAAGCATTTAGGGTCCTTTTGTTAGAACAGAAAAGTAAAGATTACCCAAATGATCTGAATGACACCATCACATGCCTCTGTGGACCAATATATTCAGGATTTCATCTACACATTGCACAGGGTAATAGAGTTATTACCTGAAGTGCTGTTTAAAGAAACAATTGCTTAAACCTGCTCCATTTTATGCCAGTAAGGGTCCACCCTCAGGCTTTTGGCATATTCCCAAATCAGCCCTGAACTGGACAAGCTTTGATCAGTTCCACAGAAAGCTAATGCCACATAATTGTAGGTTATGGCCAGATACTGAGGTGAGGACAAATGCAGCAATATAAGGAAGCAGATGTGAGCATGACTGGCTTCTTTTGTCACTTCAGTGACAGAAGTGGAGACAAGCATCAATTGTGCAGTTACTATAAACCTGCACTGTTTTTTCAAACAATGATTATAATTATAGATATGAGCTTCTTGGAAGATCAAGCACCACAATTATGGGATGTTTGTCATTTGAACACTCTGCAATATCTCACATACAAACGTATGCATCAGTTTGAATGCCTGGAGTCTGTTCAAAGACATAAATGGCTGATATCACTTCATACTTTAATTTCATGATTACAACAAAATGCTCTTGTATGTAAACTTGACTCTTCCTAGTGATTTTGCTGCAGTTGACAGTGCTGGTTGACTTAGCTCATTAGACAGTTTTCAGATTTTTAGGATTTGATGTTTGACCAAATGTGTGCACTCATCCAAGTGTTAAGCACCGCAAAGCCTATCTTCAAATGCCATTTTTCACTTCTCTGCTGTAAAAAGTTGGAATCAACTCACACTGTGCCTTCTATTTCCAAAGGCTGGGTAACGGCTTTAATTCCTGACCTGTTTCATTCACAGGCAGGATTACATCTCAACAGAGGAAGAGAAACTAAAAGACTAAAGGATTTCTTTTTTTATAGTATCTTTTTATATTATCTCTCTACAAGAAGCTTTACTTTTTTCATAACAGTCCTTTCCACTGAAATTCAAATCAGATCATGCTAATATGATACCCAGTATGAGTTTGCTAATGTTGTGAGAATGTGATTATTGAGAAGTCATCTACTGCAAATGTATGTATTCAGACAATACAAATAAATGCACACGCTTCTGCAAATGCACTTCAAAGGGTTTCTGAGCTTGCAGCTGAGTGATTCACTTCTTACTATAAATCGTCAGTGCAGTAACCTTAGGACATCTTAGAACATGGCTCTGAAGTTAATGGATTATGGAGTAAGAAGCAAGTAGGTTATACATTTACCTGGTCTTACCATTCTCCTTGTCTGTAATAAACCTGGCTGGCCATGTTAAGTCATGTAGAGAATTATGTTTCAAGATACAGGTAAGCTTTCAGAATGTGCCAGTATTAACGTGCAATCAAGAGGCATTTCACAAAAAGCTGTTTTCCCACAGCCACTTATCTTCAATTCAGCATTGCTCAGCTGAATCACTGGACTATCACCCATGCTAAGAATTACCTAGGATTTTAGTCTAAGCAGGACAGTGGATAAACAAATTTCTTTTGAGAACAGTCAGTCTTATAGAAAAAGGATGCAGAGGGAAAAAAGCAATAACTTCGATTCTTCACAGACAACACTGACAATATAATTCCTGAAGTTTGTCTTAGTTTTCAACCATATATGGGTTCTCAATATATCATCTCAAGAGTGTTGCCATTATTTGATATGTCTTCAGGCTGAGTGAAAGCACATGGATTATGGCAGCAGAAGCAGAGGCAGAAAAGTCAAGGCAGCTCCATCCCACACTTCTCACTGCTCAACAGCTGCTGTCTTCTCAAGTAGAGCAGGTGAAAAATTATTTGCTCTAAAATCCATGGGAAAACTAATTCACTGTCATGTCCTTTACAGTCTTCCTCATTGAGGAAGTCCCTTCAATGAGAAACACTGTAGAAATGGGGTAAATGCACACAGAACCACACAATGGTTTGGATTGGAAGGGATCTTTAAAGATCACCCAGTTCCAACCCCCTGCCACAGGCAGGGACACGTTCCACTAGGCCAAGTTGCTCCAAGCCCCATCCTGTGACAACAGATGACACGGACTGCTCTTGTGGGGTAGAGAGAAGGCCTTTATTGTACTAAAGCATGCCTTTATATACTTTCACCCAGGGCACTGTTTTGCATTACAAGCATTCAGTAACTTTCCACATAAGACACTGTTTCCACAAAGGATCATATTCCCACCACCTCACAATCTCGTGTTTCTCTTTAGATAAATGCCAGTGCATTCCACTACCTCCTCCTGCATCCTCCTAATCGTCTTCTGTTCACTATTCCCACGGCTTGTGCCCCATCAGCTACAGCATGTCGTGCAGTTCTCAACTGGCCACAGGCACTTCACTGAGCCTGTCTGCTACACCGTCCAACCTGGCCTTGAACATTGCCAGGGATGGGGCAGCCACAACTTCTCGGGGCACCTCTTTACTTTTGTTCACTGAAGTATTAAAACAAGTACAAGGCTCCCATGTGAGTGAATTCAATCACTGAAAAACAAACCTTTGCATCCATCTGCTCAAGCTTACCTGCACATGAAAGAAAAAAAGCCAAAACACCAAACCAAAACCAAAACAAAAAAAGTTTTTGCAAAATCTGCTGATTTTTATTTTTCAGAGATAAAGAAAATGAGTATTTAGACCTATTGAGTATAAATCATAGAATCATAGAATCATATAATGATTAGGGATGGAAAGGACCTTAAGATCATCAAGTTCCAACCCCCCTGTCATGGGCAGGGACACCTCACACTAAATCATGTCACCCAAGGCTCTGTCCAACCTGGCCTTGAACACCACCAGGGATG
>JANHGB010050749.1:0-13256 GCA_026283785.1 Coracopsis vasa | reverse complement strand
TAAATAACTTAATTTCTTTTGTATTGAATAATTTATTGAATAATTTAGCACCACATTTCCTAAGTGTAGCTTACTTTCACAGGCAAAACCACAAAAAGATGGCTGATTTTCAGACACCAAGTTTAACCACCTCTGTTATTGACAGCAGCGACCTGATGCTGTTGCACCTCTGCTGCTTTGCCAACACAACTTCTGCATCCTCTAGACAATGCAGGAGTGCTCACAGCCCAAAGAAGATTTGTGCTCCTCCTGTGATGCATCCTCTACTTTGTTCTGTAACCAGTTAGGAAGCTTTCAGTAAGATTCTTCTCTGTGTATTTATTTCCTTTGCCCTGCAGATAGCAGAGGACTTCTGTTCCTTCCAGGCTGCCCCTTCAGCAGGCTACTGCTCTGCATCTGACCCCCAGTCAGAAAGGGTCATTCGTCCGTCCCCCTGCCTTGTGTCTGCCTGCCCTTTTTCTTGCATTACTGTGAGGCAGGCAAAAAGACCTGAAACCACAAGTTTGAAGAGGGAGTAAGACATGATTTTCAGCAGCAATACAATCTTAGATCAGCTTAAACTGACATAGAAATGACACCCTCCATATCTATATTGAGTTATTCCCAGATGCTTAGCAGAATTGGTCCATTTAACCTATGACTTTGTTTGCAGGGGAGGTCACATCCTAACAATATGAAGTTAAGGTTTTGATCTGTCCATTACTGACAACATGCTGGTTTATGACTATTTCACCAATTATCTTCCATCAAGTATGTGCTGTTCATGACTAACCAGAGTACCAACATTTCGTTGCCACCACAGCACTGCGGTCCCTGTTATCAGCAGGGGCTGCTGAGCATGTCGACACTGATAGAGTTCATCACAGCCCCATCTGATACTCAGCAATTCCCATGCACACAGGGGCTGCTGAGACTGCCTGGGTCAGAGCTGACTAACAAAGCCCACTGTTGGATCATGATTACTCTGTGCTGGAAGCAATCATCTCAGCTGCTGGCTGAAAATCATTTTGTGCTGCTTGCAAGAAGAAGCGGGATTTATAGGGAAGATGTATAATTTGAGCACTTGGACAGCGCAGGGAGGGAGAACGTGAAAGAGATATCATAAAATCATACCTTTATGAAGTAATTTAAGAGTAATTGATTACTTACAAGAAGAGCATGAGCACCATTTTAGGAGCCTTTGTTTTCAATTCACTTGTATCTGGCAATCAAAAGATATAATAAATCTGTGTGGGGGCATGACTGACAGACTGACTTGCATTATGACTTGCTGGAATAGCATAAATGTTTGATATAGGCATAGTTTGCCTATGTTAAAAACTGTAAAATATATGCAGACCTTGTGAAATCAGTGGCAAGCGCTGCATGCTGGTTGGACACAAACTTCTTGTATCTCAGAAGAGGCCCCAAGCCTGAAACCACAAACTGCTACCATTTGCCCTTGTCAAAAGGTAATCAGCACGGTCTGTTTGACATAGATCTCACAGGACTCCTTACAGTTTCTCATGAAAGCACTTATCTCATCCCTGGAGCCTGTTTTGGGGAAATAAATTTACTTAAAATGCATGCTATGGATTTCTAAAATGCAGGTAAATAATAAAACACTCAGTGTCACAAACAGGGAGAGGTAGTTGCAGTATATTTTCCAAGATATTTGGGATTCAAATATATACCTGGTGAGGTCTACAGAAGTATCACAGTGAGCTGAAACCCTCAGAAATAGATTACAAGGTATTCAGGGACGTCAGAAAATCCTTCTGGATGCATAATCGGTTTCTTTAGGAACCCAGTGCTTCCAGAAATCTTGCCTATCTCTCATATCTGCAAATGCCTATACAATGCAAGAAACACCTCCAAGGCAAAGGAAATTAATTTTCTGTAAACCAGTTCCTTCTCGTAAGTGATTTAGATGAGCAGCGGGGGTTTTAGTATCTGAGCCATTACTGGTAAATAGTTGAGCTCCAGCCTTCGGGATAGTACAATATTTTTGAAATATTCCAGCCATTCCTGTTTACAAGAACATTATTTTTTTACTTTTTACTCTCTTAAAAAAAACCCCAAACAGTGCAGTTTTTCCTTTGCAAAAGGATCAATATGATATTACAAACAATAATTGCATAAATGAGACCTTGAAGGTGAATGCAAATATAAAGCCACTTAATGTGATTTTTGTTCTACTTGATTTTATCGGTTTGTAAGATTTATTTTTGGTTTACATTTTGGCTTCATTTCTCTCTCTTCGTTTGCTGTGCCATCAAAAGTTTTCCCTCCTCTACCATTACATCACTAGCAACCTCCAAAAAACTCTAATGGACAAGTTCTGCCCCCACATTAATGTCTAGTGGCAGATAATAGCAATGAGTAGTTAGCTAGTAATCCTTATAATTGTGTCCTGGGAAACTGACTGCTGAGCTAAGCCATGTGGCCTGAAGCTACAGAGCTACAGATTTCTTTGCCTCCAGCAGCTGGTGAGCACTGAGCAAGACAACTACAGAAAAGATCTTTTTGTCAAAAGCTTTCTTGCCTGTTATGTTGGGAGGTTATCAGAAAGACCTGCAAAATCAGAATTGGTTTAGTAGCTTAACTAATTGTAACAGGGAATAAAATCCTGGATTCCTGCTGGGTTTGGTCTTTGGTAATTATCTGTGATCCTGAATGGAACTGAGGTAGAAAGTGGCACAGGGCTGACTCTGTTAGTGAGTCAGTTAGCGAGGGCATTTTCTGCTCAGCCACCAGCCAAAGGCAAAAATTATTAATGGACATTAACAGCAGGGCCAAATGGCACTGCCTCAGTTATAGGGACAGTTTTGGCTAGTGAACCTCAAACACTGCAACTACACTGTTCCCAATCTGAACCACAGGTTGGCCAAAGTACAGAGGAAACTGAGGAAAAAAGGGGTATGAGACATTTCTTTGTTGAATGTTCACCTTAGTTGCAGGTGAGACAAGCCTCAGTTGCAGGTGAGACAAGTTACTAGGTCATTCTTGCTTGATAGACTTTTTATTTAGGCACATCCATATTAGGATGAGATTTTTCCATACTGCAAAGATGCTTCAGACTAACTTGTTCGTATCTACTTGTTTAGAGAAAGGAGGGACACAATTTTAGCTGACACAGCTTAGCTATTTCCAAAAGTGAGACAAATTCTGGAAACCTTTGTCCAAAAAGCTCTGTCATGTTAGTGCTCATGGGACAGCTTAGTCCTGTTCGTTGTGTGTAAAAGACTTTTTAATGCCTAACCTGCATGGGGCTTGAGAAAAATCCACCTTTGATAGGATGGTGAGGTGCGGAACCACTCCATCTAGATGGGACATACCAGCAATGGCATCATATAAAACTTTCATTTAGAAGGTGACTATATGCTGTTCAGCATGACTTCACTTCTTGGCCAACTCTCCAGCTTTATTTCACTCTTTGAGTGATGTTAAGCCATAATGACTGCTGTCTGGCTTTTTCGTCTCACAGTATTGCTCTTGCTGACTACATGTCCAGAAGACAAGTTTCCTTCCTACCTCATCTTACTGCATTAAACTTAGCAAAGTTACTTTTTAAAGGCTGGAGTCAGCTTAACAACTTTCCTAAAAACCACAGGAGTGGCCCTCAAGAGGGAATTGGTTAAAAAAGGTCCACTGATTTCCCATGCAAAAGTGTTGGAGACAGAGCATCTCATACAATGATGCCTTTGTAGTCTTTGTGCAATAAGGGATAAAGCACCACTTTCCCTCCCTCGGTAATGGCAGCTTTTAAGTAAAACAACACTCTTTGGTGGGGGAAGTGGGAGTGGTGGCAGAGGTTTTGTTATTTTAGTATTTATTATTATCTTATTTTAGTATTAATCTCAAATTTACATTAAAATAATTGGAATTTCCAAGCTAAGTATGCTTTGCTTGGAGCAAAGTTAAATTTTCTTTTTTAAAAGGATATTGACACATCTTCATGCCATCAAGCTTCCGTATGAATTTTGTGGTGCTGAAGCTTTTTGCCACCAAAGTGTATTATCTGATTATTGAAGACTGCAACCTACTGGAAAAATCATCCTATAGTGTAGAAGGACAAGGAAACGGAGAAGAGGACTTGGGAAGTTACACAATGAAGGAGTTTTGAATTCCAAAATCTCAGTTACCTCAGAGAATGATACCATATCACGCTGCTTAAAAACAGAATCTATTGTCAGTAGAGTTACCTTTAAAACTGCATTTTAACTTGATTTCTGAGATAACTGCAAAACTAAGAGTGTCTATTTTTAATATACTTCCTCCCACCAAAGAAATCCCTCAAGAATGGGAACTAGCACCTGTTTATAGGTGAAATTAGTGCTGATTGCAGTAATGCTGCATGCCAAACTGCTACATAAAGCTTGCTCAAGTCTCACAAATTGATAACTATTTGTAACTCAGTGGCCTCTGAAGGTCTCTGAAGTAACACTCAGCATTATGGCAGGATTACCAAAGTCTGCTCAGATTTCTTCCTATGAGACAGAGACAAAGAAGAACATTATTCTCCACTACCTATGACTTATACCAGACAATACTATGTAATTTTTGTTATGAAGAGTTGGCCGTGGGCCAATCAGGCTCTATTAGGCTGTACTGGACACCAGCATGTACAGGAAACTGTAGAAATGGTTCTGGACATAGGAATGTGAAAGGACATGCAAAACAGGAGGAACAATGGGGCACATAGAAACAAGACAAAACACATACAGCAGTAATTTCTGTGAATCTGCTGGTCTTCCAGAGTTCAGAAGAGAGAACATCCTGCCACCTGAGTGGCCTGAGCCAATGTGTGTTTGTGGGTCAACTGAAAGCTTGAGATCAAAAAATCAGGCTCTGGGCACTTCTGGTCTTTGTATTACACATATTACTTTGTCAGGTTTTAATGAAAAAACTTCCATGATTTCACTGCATGTCTGCTGATATCGTGGGGCTGGGATTCATGCTGGTGAGGAGCTTAAGGTGCTACAGTGCCCATCCATCTGCCAAGAGTTACTGTATGCTGGCTAGGTCAGCAGAATGGGCAGTGCCTCTGCTTCTAACCCGCTGCAGTTTGTTGCTGAAAATCTGCAAGCAAGCTGAAATCAGCAGTAGTTTATGTCCATTTGAGGTATTGAACTACTGGGGCTCTGGTAAAGATGAACTGCTTCTGCCACTGGGACAGTAATGTCTAGTAGAGGTACCAGACTTCCTAGGGCATCTTCTATGAGAAAAGTCCTTAAATCACAGCCTCCTGAGACTGCAAGGCAGAGCCCTAATTCTCATGCAACTCGGGCTCTGGCCAGAGACCCACAGAGGTCAATAGGAGTGACTGTTGTATCAAGATAGGGGACAGGATATTAGAAGAACATCCCAACGTATTGTAATTAAGTTGGAAACCAAAAGGCCCAGAACACATGAACACGTACACACACATGTACTTCTTCCAGGTTGAGTGGATACGCTGGTGTTGTCAGTGAACTCTAGCCAGTGAATCCATGCCCAGGGAAAGCAAGCAGATGTGGCACAGGTCACCTGGTCAAGCAGCAATTTCTATGCTGCTCCGGGAAGACCCTGCAATCCTCCAGAAACTTATGTTCAGCCTCGGTTTATCTTGCTCATTTATTCTGTGTTATGCTATAAAAGTAGCGTACCTATCCATCACTAGCTGTGTATTACCATATGGATAACCTCTGACTGAAGCTGGCATAGCAACAGAGGGGGAGGCAGGATATTGCTACAGCTGCAACAGAGGAGGAAGGCAGAAGAGAGAGGACTGGGCTGAAGTCTGGTTTCTTCACCCTTAGGTGCTCTAGGCAGTCACAACCCTCTCAGCAAATCTGGCTGTGCTGCTTAACCTATATTTCTCCACATCCACAAGCTGCTTTTAAAAGCAGCATTTGGGAAACAGCTTGTGGTCATGTGTGATTAAAAGAAACAGTGGGTCCCGGATTCATGCGCACCGATGACAGAGGAAAGGGTGCATGTATGCTCTGAGCATTTCCTTTTCTTGCACAGCCACCGCAATGTGCATGAATAATTCCGTACTCAGGAAAATAAAGGAGCAAGCTCTCCCAGTTTGCAAACCATAGCAGTTCTGCAAGGAAACTGTCTGCATAGATGGTCCTTGAACACCCCCTGGAGATATGTGCCTGATGGCGGGAGTTCTTGCAACATCCGAGGACAGGGCGGGAAATAACAAAACATGCACTGTGCCCCCTTGATCTCAGGATATTGAGCTACTACAAAGTCAGGTTGTAGCATGGCATTTGGGTGTCTAGGTCACCCTAGAAGGTTTCTATGGGTTTCAGAATACTCTGCTGAACACCAGTGTGGTGGCCAAAAATGTTTTCAGAATAAGGCTGCTTATCCATGAGCTGCTCTTTCTCTTAGCAGTACTGAAATGCAGCCTCTGCACAGAGGCTTCGAAGAGAGATTGGCAATTTGAGATGTAAGGTAGCAAGCTGCTTCAGCACAAACTCTTTTTTCTGTCTTTTAAGATGAATTGAGCTAGTTTATGGCAAGTTTTCCTGGACCAAGGACTATCTTCAGCTCTGTCATGTTGACATTATGACCTCTTGTGTGAGACATTTGCCAGCAGCAAACAGCCTAGTGCTCCCTATATATGAAGCAGGTAGGACCCTGTTCCTTTCAGCCAGAAGCCAAAATGATTCTCATTTAATGATTCTGATTAGATCTTAAAATGCTGACAATTTTAGAGGTAAAAATCAACATGCAGCTGCTGTTACGGAGACAGGTCAATCTGTAGCTGAATTATTTTCTCCTCCACAGAACATCTCTATTTCTTAGAGCATGATACCTCCATCTGGAATGTGGGCAGAGGGCAGCTCAGATTAACTACACTGTCTTTGCCCTAAAAGCAATCGAATGGTGGTAGTTCATCTCCAGCTGCTGTGCTGGAAACAAACAATCACTTCATTACCTGCAGAGCTTTTGTATATGTTTTCCCCTTGTGCCTGGCTCTTATTTAGAGTCAGGCCTCTTTATGCTGTTACAACTACTCACAGTCAGCTTAAATTTCACTTGTGGCCACTTTTAAGGTAGTTCTGCTGCCAGAGAGGCCCCAGAGGCTAGTAGCAACAGGACAAAAGCTAAATGTGACCTTTGCAACACCCAATTTACAAGAACTTCTCTGCCTTGGAGCAGAGACCTGTGCACCTATCCTCCTTATATTGTTGAGTTAATAACATCTATTCTAGCCTGACTGAGGAGCAGCAAGTCACCTACAATCAGCCAGTTTTGCAACCTGCTGCATCGAGTCAGCCAATGCTTTAAGCACTCACCAAGGGCTACAGGGCAGAAGCTCCGTCTGCCTTCCAGAACATCATCACAGGGGAAGGCACCTTATATCCATGCCTTATTAAAGAAAGGCCCAGAGGACAGCAGGAGTTGTTCACTGGTAGTAGCATTTTGCTTTGGTTTGTATGTTTGGTTATTTCTGCAGTTACTGCACAAAATACAGTAGCAATCCTGAGAGTCCTCATGAATCAAAGGCATCTTCTCAGCTGAATGCCCCATTGAAACTGTAGATATTTACCTCCTCTACATTTTGGTGAAACTTAGACTCTTTTTGAGCAATGTGGAACAACTTCCACAGGGATATTCAGCCTGTTGGAAAATTGTTGAGCAATTGTCCCTCTCCTAAGCAAACACTGTGACCCTGCACCACTGCTCTCATTGTCAGCTGCTGAGTTGTGTGCTGTGTCTTGTCCCATCATTCTAGCAGGCACGGGCAATGACGAATGGAAGCAGTTCATCACTTCCCTTTAGCAGAAGTACCCTCAGATCCTGGATTTCACTGAGGTTCGGCACAAACAAAGTGCATGATCACTTAGCCCAGCCAAAACAGAAGCACCCTGTGGCACATGGCAATGCCCAGTGCATGAGCCACATTTTGTGTCAGACAAGGTAGACCCAGGCACCTTCAAGACAGCGACAGCCAGCATGTCAAAAGCATCATTTTGGCTGTAGCTGGAATTTAAGTGCTGAAGCCTATGTCTGCTTTCATCTGTTGAACAGAATGCAAATCCAATCCCTGTCCCCTTTTGCATGAGTGTGCCTCAATGCCCCATCTTGTGAGCAGTCAGAATTTTGTGTCGAAAGTCTCCACAAAATATGAATAAATGGTAAGCTGTATGCCTAGGAACTGAAATGGTGAAAATGCCCTACAGGCATAGCTTAAAATGAGCTATCCTCCCTCAGTATTTGCTGTGTGCACATGATCTTCATTTTCTGTTACAAGATTTCCCTGGTTTAATTTTCTCTTTGCTGTTGAAACCTATTAAAAGCAAATGATGGAGCAAGCAACTAGAACTCACAGGTGTGATGTTCAGTTGTTTCCATAATCAGAAGAAAATAAAGTCCGATGGATCATGTAATAGAAAAATGAAGAAAATCCAAGCACCGTCTCAAGCAATATTCACTTAATTAAAATAAGATGGCATTGATGACAGTGTTGCTTGTTGCTGGTACTTTATAATGTGATAGAACTGCATTATGCACAATATAATTCTGATGTGTGTTTTTTAATATGCTTTTAATGAAGAAATGTGCTTTAAATGAGTGCATTTTTTCTTGTAGATAGAAATAGAGGGAGGAAATGGCTTTGGGGTGGGTGGAAAAGGAGCATCTTCTATGAGAAAAGGAAAAAGGGATCTTTTATGCAATGGGACGTTTGGGGCTTCCATGTCCTTTTCCACAAGCCACACGGATCTCTGTGTAACCAATACAGTTTCAAAAGAACTTCTCATTCTGAAATCTAATTTCAAATTAGTAAGAACACATTCAGCTGCTGTTGCCTTTTGAAAGGCACTCTTAGAGATTATTTTGCAACCATATTGTCCATTGGTTATATTCCTGCAGACTGAGGGCTTTCATGTGCATATACCCGTGGACATTTAAGTGCATAAGGTAGTTGCTTCTAATGTATTCTTTTCGGCTGATGTAAGTGGGAAACCAAAGCAAAAGTGTGTGCTGGAATTTCTTAATAAGGTTCAAAGGGATTTTAGTTATAGATGATATTTTGAATACATATATATATATATATAAAAATCAAACACAAAACTTGTTCTTTTTCAGTAGCTTCTTTGTCATTGCTATGAATTTTACCACAGGGGGTATATATGCAGAAGTGGAAAATTCATAGTACATTGCCCTCTCTGTTGGAACTGTTGTCTCTCATTATATAAGTAATTGAAATGAACTGTTGAAAGATTGGGTGTGTAAAGAAGGCCATGTTTTTATTTTAATGTAATCCTTTTTACTTTCTTTTTCCTGTTACACAGGAAAACTGTCGGTTGAAATCCTTTCTGAATCTTTTCCCTGGTGTCTTGGTCACCTCGACTTTGGAATAAAGCAGAAATCTGCTGCAGTTCGTGTTCTGTAGCATCTTGTGCTAATTAATCTCAGCCCCAAACAAAGCCAAGTAGAGAGAGAAGCAATGAGTCAAAATAATAAAACTCATACTTAGGCAAATAGCAAAGGACATTCCCTGGTGGCTGGCAAGGTTAGCATACAGCTCATTTTTTCTCCTCTGTATATCTTCTTTTGCTTCCCTGATTTATTCATCTTCTCATTTCTTCCAGAAATCCTGGACTGAGAGCAAAGCACAAGTACAACTGTTCAAGCACACTGTTTGTGTGCATGAGGTAAACCTCACACTTGCATGAGGATGCTTCACTATGCCATGGTACATGTTGATACAGGCCTAGCTCAGTCAGGAAACTCCCATCCAGAAGGATGTTTTGATACAGATAGGCGTGTGTTATGATTTACCCCAACCATACCTATGAGTCTTCCCTGGGAAGTAAAAATTAAATGTCTATACTTATTATGCTTTTCTCTTTTACAGACCCAAGCAGCTCTGCAGGTGAAATCACAAACGGCCACATTTGAGTGGACAGCGCCAACCTAGGAGACCAAGCTGGTGTTTCCAGATCTCAGGGAGACTTCTCAACACCTCACCTTCAGCGTAATCCCATCCTGATCTCCTCCTTCCTTCCTCTACCCTTGATGTAGGGATTTCAGAGTGTTTAGGCAGCTAATGAACATTCAGGCAGCAAAATATAACTAAAAAAGCTTTCTACACTGAGGTAGTTACAATAAGTAAGTCTTTCTCGACACTGCACAGCCAAGATACACCCCAACAGAAAGTCCCTACCCCAAAGAACCAAATGCAGAAGCAGTGTCCTTGCCATATGTAGATGTGGTGGAGAGCGCATGAGGTCCTGGTTACAGCTGCTGGTGCTGCAGTATAGCACTTAAAAAAAAATTGGAGCAGGTCTCTGTAGCATAGCTCTGCTCAGTCCTGACGTGCAACACCCATTATAGCTGATGGAAGTGCAAACTAATGGTGAGCTGAAGAAGCATGCGGATAGAAGAGATCTTGCCATTTTTGGGAACCCAGAATACCCTGCTTCTCCTATCTTGCAAATGACAGACAAGATGTTTTCAAACATAATGGACTTAAAAATGCCAGGTGTAATCAAGGGTGAGACTGTGAATGCAAATGAACTGGTTTGATAAGTGCAATCTAAATACCAAAGCCAAATTACAGCTTCCCTGTCACTGCAGCTCTGCCACGTGAGGCAAAAGCAGCACAGAATCCTGAGAGGTGAGCAGAGGATGCACATCTTCTCACTGCAGCTGGGACACAGGCATCCCTTGAAACCTGAGAGGGCAAAGGGCTGCCATTAGGTGTGATCATCCAAGAGGGAAAGCTGTGGTAAAAGTGCAGGGCAGTTGAACTGAAACAAAAAAACCCAAACATCTTCCTGACGTTTTCTTTAGTTAGTGGCTCTATCTTCTCAAACTATTGTGTAACATGCCTTCACTGGAGGGAAGACACCTTCCATCTGAATGACGTATAGGTGGTCCTGGATCCTGCTAGAGGAAGCCTGCCACAGAAGCAGGCTGTCCAGTCTTTCTGCATGACATGTCCCAGCTATTCCCCAGCACCTGCTTGTTTCTTTTTGACATCACTGAATTACATAGCCTGTGCTCTGGAGAGTGCCTTCTCCCTCTACAACCATTTTGAAATTACTAATACTTTATTTTGCTTTAGAAAGAAAGTCTTTCACAAAAGCAGAGATGGAGACTTTTAAATTATTCAACTACTCTATGCAAATCGTAACTAATTTTTGCAATGCCCTGGTGAGGTACATAATTACATGGTATCCTTTCTGGCAGGCAGAGACATTAAGTTTGAATCACTGGCTCCAGACCAGAGGAGAACTTTGAACTAAATTTTCCTGGGCTCAGGTGAAATTTTAGGTAAATCTCTAGTTTGATCAAAATGTGGTTTTTAATTTTCCGTTTTTGTCTCATAGAGAAACCAGGCTTGGAAGACTATCCCCTGGCTGAGCTGCCAGAATACGCTCATAAATGATTCACTTGAACCTTTTACAGTCAAAAATGACACTGAGAGTACCATGGAAATAAATTTTTGAGGGTAGATGAGTCACCTGGGTTTTATTGCAAGTAATGACAAAAGCTGATTCTGATACTCACATGAATTTTATCCTTGCTGCCTAAAACTCTATTGCTGCATCCTCTGTGAGTGATCTGGCCCAACTGTCTTTCTGGTTTAGGGTCTTGTCACAGATGAGGCAGCATGGTTCTGGTGTGTTAAAACTGTGTAAGCCTGGAGCAACTGGCACCCATGTTAGGTGCAGGCCCTCAGTAATCCGAAATTGGTTTGTGGTCTGAAACAGAGTTTGCATCTCTTCAAAAATCTGCCACCTACAGCAGCTCAATTATCTTGTGAATGACTCACTGAGTTCTTGTGGCAGTGAGCTCCCATCCTAATTAAGGGAACAACAACCTGAACTCTTTCCTTGCATAGCTTTCCTGTCCCCTTTCCACCTTCTCTTTGTCATTCCTCAACTTACTTCCCTTTGACCTGTCCCCATGTGTTTGTGCCCAAGCTAACCTTCCCTACTCATCACATTTGAATGCTCACCATCACTCTGAACCCCTTCTGCATGATTTAAGGTGACTTGAGGGTGCATGATGCCCCAGGGGCAGTGACACAGGAGTTACACTGCAGTGCTATGAAAAAGAGCACTGCTTCTTATCCGTTGTGACATCTTGCTAAACTGCTGACTATAGGCGGGCTCTCACTGGAGATGTCAAATTGTACTTGCTAATGAAAGCCATCAGCCATGCTATCTGGTCCCTGAGTACCCTGGGATAGGCACCTTCATCCCTGAAAACATGCTACTCTGACACTACCACCATCTTTAGCTTCAGAACAAAACAAGAATTGTAGTCATGAAGAAATAAGGGAACTTCTGTAACTTGTCCTGCACTACACAAAACCTTGGTCCTGAAAGGTACTCCCAGCCCAATCCTCACAAGAACTGCAGCACTATAAAAGTCTTGTAATATTTCTGAAACAACTTTTTATGTTTCTTGACAGGAACTTACAGTTTTCACAAGCTTTGAAAGCTCTTTTTTGGAAGAAAAAAAAAAAGAAACAAACTAACAGTATTTCCTAATGAAGTAATGTACAGAACATCACCAAATCTTTGCCTCAAACATTCTATAAAAGATCTCTTCATCCTAATTTTTTAGGGGTGGAGAATACGAGGCAAAGGATGAAGCAGTTTGACAAAAGTCACTCAGAGTCTGCTACGACAAATGAGAACTGAACTGAGAACTGTGCTATACTTCTACTTTTCTGATATGCTGTTCAATAAGCTACTCAGTATCTATGATATGGTTGTGCTTGCTTATTTTAAATCCATTGCTTAGAAAGCAGAAATCAGTTTTTCTAGTGATGCATGCATGCGTGAACAAGCAGATATGACATATAGCTCCTTACACTTCATGCTAATACACACAGAAAACTGCCATCTGCCAACTGGTCAGGTATGGAACTGTGATTTTTGCTATGACAGGGAGTGGGGTTCTGTCCACAGCCAGAGTACAGTGAGATGTGCTCTTGCTTTAGCATCTTTCATCTTAGATCTTTAAAATGGAAGATGAAGATTTCCGTTCCAATATGGCAAGGCTTTTTCCAGTATTCTAAATAATGCAAACACAAGTATCATTACAGACGACAGTCTTATCAAATGGATATAAGCTATCCTTTTTTTCTTGTTTTCAGTCCCCATTGCCAAAAAGGGATTGAGGATCTGCTCGTGACATAACGACCAACAAATCAATACAGTTAAATACTAATGTTCCTCAACATAAAAAGGACATGGAACTGTTGAAACAAGTCCAGAGGAGGGCCACGAGGATGATCAGGGGACTGGAGC
>JANHGB010050747.1:0-13817 GCA_026283785.1 Coracopsis vasa | reverse complement strand
GCGGAGCCCGCCTCCAGCGCCGGCTCTGGCCGCGGCCGGGGTCGGGGGCTCCGCGTTGAAGTGGCGCCCGTGTCCCGATGCCGGTGGGGTGAGCCCCCGCCGCCATCGGGCAGGACGCGGAGCTGGGGCCAGATATTCTCCTCGGCCTCGGCAGTTTTACCCACTTGTCTCCACTCTGACACGGGTGCAGATCCCTTGGGAAACACGGCCCAGGAGGGCATCTTTCTGTGTGTGTATCCAGGAAACGGAGTAGTAGACGCCCATCACCCAATGTTCAAACATTGTGTCAACACAACTAACTCAATGAAACAAATACCTAAACTACAAAAGCAAAAAAAAAGGACACAAGTCTACCTGAACTTGAAAAATGAGGTGTCGCACATGTGCATTTTGCCCTCCACAGTGATGAGTGTGTCTTTAGCTACTTAGGCTTCTTCTTGAGGTGGATCAAGTGAAAAGAATGACTTCTGAAAAAAACACCAAAACAAAATAGAAAATGTTTAGAAGAGATTAGGGAGAAAAAAACAAAAAAGAAAAGAAAAAACAAAAAAAACCCTTGGAATTGCTTTGTGTTTTCTTTAGTCATATGCAAAACAGGATGGACAAGAATGAACCTAAATTGCTTGAGAAAGAAAAACTACAAATGTTTAGTATTGACAAGTGAGTGAATTGTTCTATAAAATTGTACTTCATAAATGCTTTCAGTGATAAAAGTTTGGTTTTTATTATAAGCTTAATAAAAACCTCATAAGCTCTTTTCCTAGATATCTACTTTCTACTGCACCATTGCCCTGAAGTTTTTTGAATCAGAATTTGCAGCATACAGTGTGCTACAGACCGGGACAATGAAACATATTTCTATAATTGTAAGTTTGTCAGATTAATTTCAGATTTTCAAAATCAATAGACAATATTCTTAGCAAATGGATTATGATGTTTCTTATAACTTAGTTGGTTTTGTGTATCCAAACTTCTGCAAATTAGAGTTTCTCCATAAAACTCGTCTGAACTTACATCTAGAGATTAATCTTGCAGCAAATAGGAAAGATACAATCTAGAAAACTGATTACAGTGTTTGGGTGATAGAATTATAGCGAAAAGCTTTGTATCTTCACTCCATATAACTACCTGGACTACTGCTTCCAGGAACCCTCAGAATGACACAGACTTGTTAAAGTGGGTCCAGAAGCTGGAAACAAAAATGATCAGAGGGATGGAGCACTTCTTCCATGGAGAAAGGCTGAGAAAACTGGGGTTGTTCAGCTGGATAAAAGAGGGCTCTGGGGAGACCTTATTGTGGTGTTTGAATACTTGAAAGGGATCTACAAGAAAAATGGGACAAACTTTTTAGCAGGGCCTGTTGCAATAGGACAATGGGTGATGATTTTAAATGAAAAGAGGGTAGATCTAGACTAGGTATAAGGAAGAAATTTTTTACCATCATGGTGGTGAGACAGTGGAACAGGTTGCTCAGAGAGGTGGTAGGTGTACCATCCCTGGAAACATTCAAGGTCAGACCGGATGGGACACTGAGCAACCTCATCTAACTGAAGATGACCCTTACCGCAGGGAGCTGAACTAGATGACCTTTGAAGGTCCCTTCCAACCCAAACCATTCTACGATTCTCTATGGGGGAAATGGGAGATAAAGGAGGAAGCTTGCTGTTTCTGATTTCCAAAACATTTTTAACTGTGCTGAAAGTATTTTTGCTAGTCCACCATAAGCTATAGCATCCTATTTAACAACAAAGCAAACAAAATCCCCAGAAACTTAATATTATCATCTGAAGCCTCTTGTATATTCATTGACTACTGTTGGCTTTGCACCTAAGCCTGATGAGTATGAAATTATGATACCAGGTCAAGAAAAATCTCATTCCCCAGAATAATATTTTTTATTTTGTTTGTTCTAATTTTTTTGCCATGGTCAGTTACTAAAGAAGCAGATGAAAGTTTACCTGTCCTTTTATTTTCTCAACTTAATTCCTGTTTATATGATTTTTGGAACATCTGCTAGGAGTAAGATTCTGTATTATTTTTATTCAGGCAAAAACTGATATATAATTATACAACTATTTTAAAAGATATGATGATGAAAAGAAATAGAGAAAAATACTTAGCTTATATCCAGTTGTGGTTTCCTAGGTATTTATACTATACATTTATAAATACCTAGGTATTAATGCATTACTATACAAATGTCAAAAGGATATTTTAAGTTCTAACTTTTACTTTGGGCAGAATATTACTTCTTCCATAATTTCTGCTTTAACAACATGTCAAATCATAATGTTCTGTAATTTTAGAGAGAAAACTGAAATGTGCCTACAAGAGAATTCTTTCAAGACACCTTACAACATATTAAACATAAGCTTTGCTCAAAATGAAACTAGTGATTGTTTAAAGTACAGAAAGCTCTTGAAGGATCAAAAAGGAGAGGAATATTTCCTTTTAATTGACAACCAGAAAAGTACATAATCCTATTCAATTAACTGACAAAAAGACATTTCCCTTACAGGTTAACCCTGAAAGATTTGCAAGTTTGTAGACCTGGTTTCACACACACTCCCTGCCCCCTTTTTCACCATCTCTCAGCTACACAGAAATTGACTTGTGGGATCTGAGAAAAATTGTATGTGTCCTCAAATAGCAATAGAACTAATGGTATGATTTTTATTCATTTCTTTATTTATCTAGATATTTATTTATTTTTCTATTTAATATTTTTAAGATTGTGCTGTACATTGTATGAAAGGGGCAGCAGTTTCAGAACATCTGACATTCCCAGACATTTTTCAGTTTTTCAATCTCTGCAGTAAGAGGTAACAAACAATACAACAGAACTTGTTCCACCTCCCTAACATGCATGTCTTGTTGTCAGAACTCTACTCTTTGAAGAAATTTCTGCCAGTGAAATTGAAGAAGGTGACATATTTCCAAAGCTAATCAGCCATTTATTCTTGAGTATATTATTGTACCATATAACTTGCATGGAAAATGGTTTTGATAGTACAGTTAAGCGTATTTCTATTAGTAAATTTCAACGGCTTTTTCTCTATTATTTATTATTGCTTTTGTGTATGTCTTTTAAATACATGTATGAATTGAATTATTATTATTTACTACCATAAAAATGCAATCAGAGGTAGCAATATATGTGTAAAGTACAAAGCATTTTCATTCTACATTCTACAGAGTGTAAACTAGCCAGCCTGAGCTTATAAGATGATCAGTCTGGCATTTATTTTCAGCTTCTTTAGATAGCAGCAGTCAGAATGATCAAATATTCATTTGCTTATGGGTCCCATGGGCAGCTGGTGGTACGAATGAATAGCAAGGCCACTCTGAATCACAGGAAGACAGCCAAACTGTCGTGTTACTTCCCCACAAAAATAGTTTTGTGTTCATAACACATTAATATACTGTATTCGCTGTGAAAAGTCACAATTTATGCAGAAAGATTCCCCAAAGCAGTGGCCCCAAATGCTTTACCCTATTTTTCTATCAACATCTGAGAAAGGCAAATGTTTTCAGAAATTCAACAGGTACCAACTCAATGGAGCCAGAAAGAAGAGGCAGGAAAGTATTAGTGTGAGTCCTTCTGAAGAATACGTTGCCATGTACTAATGTCATATATTTTGTAAAAGATTATTTCTGATATGTCTGTTGATGTGAAATCATCATTTGAAAAGGAAAATGATTCAGCAGATAATCAAGTCACAAATTATTTCAAGCAGAGAAGTTAATTTCTAATCTACCTAACATAAGTGCAATCAAATCTAATACTATTTTGGACAGACAATATGTGTTGCCATTTGCCTCTGTCAGAGAGTAATTTATTTAAATGAAATGATCTTCATCTGTGCTTGCTTGACAAAATGAACAATTTTTGGCAGTATATATTTTAAATCTGACTTTATATGTTCCCTGTTCACATTCATGAATGATTCTCCAGTGACAGTTATCAGTGTTTAAAGTTTCCAGCCAGTGTGGACTTTCACCACACTTGGAAAGAGGAGCCCAGAGAGCTCCCTCTCAGTTTTTAGCAAAGCAAGCTGTTTCTGCCTTTTCTTTCCTGACCAAATACCTGCTGAGTCTAAAGGAAAAACTCTGGTTAAAAGTTCATCAGGGAGCTGGCAGTCAGTATTTAATCAAAACATCTGATAAAAAACATGTTATCATATAAAGCTGTTTCTAATCTAAAATAAACAGTAATTTTTATTATGATGATAGAAATTTGCATAGGCAATACCAAGAAAGAAACATTACCTAATGCATTATTAATGCGTTGGAAGCCTACCTTCAGCTAGGCTTCAGACAATTATTTTGCTCCAATCCATACATCACATACTAAGTAGAGTCTTTTGTGAACTAGCATGAAACATAAATCACTGAGATAGACAATATTAAAAAACTATTGTTTTCCATGAGCATTGTAAAAAGCACAGTCATTAGTTACTGCATGAGACTGCATGCGTATTTATTAGTGGCTTACTATCCAGAACCATAGTGTGTGTTATTTCATGCCGCAAATACAGAGTAGCGAGATAGGCTGATATCTTACCCTGTTGCTTCGGACCTGTGTCAGAAAGGTAAAAAAAGAAAAAAAAAAAAAAGACCTCGTCTGGTTTTCTGGTTTATAGGGTGATATTTTGTATCTTATTAATCTGGTTTTGGAGATCAGAAAATACTGTCACCTCTGCTTTTCTATCAGACAGCTAGTGAGAGTCAAACCTCTGGTCCTCTGAGACTCTGCTCATTGACACAAATCATAATTTATGCATTCTGTTCTTTGCCCCAAAACAAGAAATACTGTGGGCATGGTTGGGGCTCTGGTAACTGTGTTGACAGACTAGCTTTGTCTTGACAGATGCTCTGTCTCACAGGTGGCCCAAGGCACTACTTTCCCCAGATGTCTGCCCGAGTCTGGTTTTAGAGAGCAATACACTGTAGCAAGGATAGTAGTAGTATATGTATACTGGCTTTATCACAAAGTGCTTAGACTGATATTTTTTACTATGAAGTACAATATTCAAGAGTAAGATACTAAGCTTCAGCTGATGGGGAAACTATGTCTGGAATTAAGGCAGCTACATATTAGAAAACCTGTTCAGTTTTGTCCCGTTGCAAAAAAAAAAAAAAAAAAAAATGGATCTATAAACACAATAATTTTCTGATTGGCTTCTGCCAATTTCTAAACATGAAACATGGTGAATACCATGTAAATGTTCTATTTAAAATACTACGTTTGGCATATTACCCCAATAATCTTCAGGAATAGGTGCAGGAAAATTTTGAGGGAATTAAATCACACTTTGTGTAGAAAGTATTATATTCCATTA
Source organism: Coracopsis vasa (assembly GCA_026283785.1). Taxonomy (NCBI): domain Eukaryota; kingdom Metazoa; phylum Chordata; class Aves; order Psittaciformes; family Psittacidae; genus Coracopsis; species Coracopsis vasa. The sequence continues at coordinate 8,475 of JANHGB010050747.1, read as the reverse complement.
CAATTATCTTTAAGGACTCGAAGACTGAAACTTAGCAAAGTACACTTAAGCTTTAGGACAAACTTGAATTCTGATTCTTCAACATTTTCTATCATGGAAAGTCCTGTATTAAAAAAAAAAAATGGGAAAAAAGAAGAAAAAAAAAAGAAAAAAAAATAATGCCACCTATTTTCTACCTTTCTTTATATTTTGAATGGCTATGAATTGTCAAAGTTACAGTTTGACATGTATTGTATTGTACTGTCCAGAGTACCTGGGAGTTGCCAGTGTCTGAGGCAAAGAAAATAAGAAGAGTTAGATAGGAAAGATTTGGCTGTGCAAGAAGACACTGGAAAACATGTTTAAGTAGGAAACGTCCTTGAGAACATGCTTAGGATCCTTATGAAGCTTGTCACAGCCTAGTGGACAACTCAGCTTGGTGAGAATAAAACAAATGGAAGGTGGGTAGTAGCTTAGAAATTCTGTGAAAACTGATGACAGGTGAGAGCAAAGACTGCAACTAGTCCTATCAGTAAGGGAAGGCAAGTAATGTTCATCTACCACATATGCAGCATTGCTGTTATCTTCTGGCCAATCCCCATGATTACACTCTGGACTATATACAGCATAAGCTGCTTATAGAACCATAGAGTAGTTTGGGTTGGAAGGGACCTTCAAAAGCCATCTGATCTAACTCCTTTGCAACAAGCAGGAGCCTCTTCAACTAGATGAGGTTGCTCAGAAACACATACAGCCTGGTCTTGAAGGTGTCCAGGTGTTGCAGGAGATGCATGTGAGTTGTGGTTACTGAGGCTAGGGCATCTAATAGAGGAGAAAAATCACAAACTGTTAGCAGTCTAGAGTTCATTGATTTTGCTCACAAAATGGCTTGTTTAAAATCCAGCTGCCCTGGCAGTGCACCAGCCCTTCGCACTGTGAGCAACTCAGATACTGAGTGCTTAAGTTTTCTGTGCACTCATAAACAATATTTATGCTTTCACTAGTTCAAATAGTGGCCCTTATGGATACCAGATATTTCATAATATAGAATAATTAACGGTAGTGGAGGAGGTAACTATCACAAACCCACTGCCTCATCATCATACCTTGTATTATTTACCTTACTACAAAACATACAGAAGCTTTAGAGGACTTGATAAAGCACCTCTTCCAGGAGCATGTACAATCCCACTGTTTTACAAACCTTTGTTCACCGGAGAACATCCTGGGAACACCATACCCTAAACTGGTGCATATTCCACTGTTGTGTGGGTGTATCTGGACTGATGCTAGGAAACGGATGTCAAATCTACAGAGATATTCTGTGGTTGCTGTCATTACTTGTAGTTTTCACAGGAGGAGACTGGATTCATACAGTCCCAAACAAAAGTGTGAGCTTGTGGGGAGGTCTAACTTCCATAAACTTTTGGGTAAAGTCCAAGAACTTGGGGATATAGCGCATTTTTATAAGCCTTCGTGTGACTGTGCATTTGAATCCAGGGAGAAAACCAGCACCAATCTATTCAAGTCTGCACGAATCATGTTTGCAGTCTGCGTTTTGCCTAGCCTGACAATGACTTTTTCTACTTTGCATGACCCTAGAGATTCCAGCCTGGGTTCTTTATGTAGGCAGGTGGGAAGAGGCAGGAGGAAAAAGCTATTTCAGTCCTCAAAGCCATGTGTTTTCCACTGGAAGTGGAGCATGGTGTAGCGTCACTGGTTTTAGTGTGTTACCAAGTTATCATTCCTCATCCTCCATTGTTTGCAATATCAGGAATAGGCAGTAGGTACACCTTCAGGAAATGTAGGGTGTAAAATATAAATATTCCCCTACTTATCTCCAAAGACATATGTGTATGATTTTACAACTTAATCTTACCTGAATACCCTTGGAGAATGGTTCAATATTAACATCACCAACTTTCTGTAGATATTTAGAAGTAATAAAGGTATTATTTACATAGGTAATTGCCAATCCTTAATCTTTTAAGGTTAATACTTCATACTATTTTTGTAGTTAATGCTTTTTTTATTCTTGTATAGAACAGTTGAAACTACAGCTTGAGAAAATAGAAAATGGATAGACACTTGTTTGAAAAAAACATGAATATATGAACATTTTTCTAGGTGAAATAATTCAAAATACACTTTTCAGATGAGACAACTTTTTTCCCTGAAAAATTGCTCTTATTTGAAAACATTTGTGACATTTTAGGCTGAATGAGAAAATCTAATATTCATTCGTCTCTAGATGTACATGTAAGAACATGTTAATGCACAAATAAATGTAGGGTCCAAAGTGTACCTTAAAGTAGAACTCTTATCTGTTTTCATGACCTGACAGTGCAATAAAGCTCTTGTATATGTCTATAAAATAGAGTTAAACATTTTTTGAATGTTTAAAAATCATCCACGAATCCATCATCATCTGACTTACTTGGCTGCTTTTTTATTATTATTATTTTTGTATAGCTTCAATTTAGTTATACAAATTTGGGCACTTAATTCATTCTTTTGTTCCCAAGACAGTAATATTAAAGGAGTACTTCCGATGAACCCAACCGTTTGGAGCTCTAAATGTTTTTTCTGACAACTCTAATGATTTGATAGAAATTTCTGAGTTAATCATTTGTTACTATCAGATATGTTATTAATTGACTATCATCTTTTATTAGAAAGTGGTGTTAGTATTTGCTCTCACTACCTGTGGGTTTTTTTAATTTTTTTTTCCCACGGATGATCCAAGTTTTAACTTTTAAATATGCCTGACTATTTTAATCATGAGCAAGCATTACTATTCATTTCAAAGATGAGATAATTACCACTGTTATTCAATTTCCAATAAGTATTATATTTATTGAAAATGGAGATTTTTTTCTTTTTCCTCTGAATCTGCAATTTGTACTCTAAGGCAAGCAATTTTTTTTAATTTCTCCTTTTCTGGAAGGCATATTTATGTGGGAAACATTTCTTAATTAAAAATTTGATACTCTTGTATACCAGCTTGTTAAGTTTAAAAATAATGTATAAGTTAGTTACAAATAAAATGATTTTTTTCATGCTCAATGAAGGCCGTGCCTGTTTGAAATGATAACCAGCATGGTAATGAAGGCTAGGCATCTGCTAAGATTAAAAAGAAGAGGAACTGAAAACAAGGTTTTTGAATTAATCCCTCATGTTCTTTCCCCAGAACACAATAAATAGAAGCAATATTTAATAGTAGTATACCAATAATGGTAATAGTAATGAGATTGTAGGTGATGTTTTCAGTCTTGTGAGCAGCAGAGCAACCCTACACGTAGGTGACATAATAACCTTAATAGTTAGATTACATTGCATTGAAGAGATCCCAATTAATGCTTCATAGTTTTACTGATTCAATTTATGACTGATCACGTCAAGATTATTAAGGAAAGACACAGCAGAAAGACACCTAAGCAGAAATACAGAGGCAAATTTAACATCCTTTTTAATTAAAATCAAACCAGTTGCTTGTTTACCTTCTCTACTTTAATGGAGTCCAGGAAAAGTAGGGGTCATTTGATCCATAGAAATATCATTTAGGTGAAAGCTTTGAAGAAAAACCTTCAGACTCCTTCAGTGTATCCTTTATAACTTAATTTTTTTAAGTATTAATTTTCTAAGAATGTTATTTAGTACATTAGGCTATCAGTTTTACTTGCTACACACAAAAAATATTGCATATTAACTGTAGGTCAGCTTGGATTGTAATATCTAACTTTACTAGTAATACAGCTAAGTCCTTTATTTTATTTCCAATGAAAAGCCAACAATAACTAAAGATATCTAACAAACAATCAAAACATTCTAACTTTGCCAAAATATTATGGTTTATTGGGTTTCGGTTTTGGTTTGGTTTTGTTTTATTTTCATTTTAAATGTAGCCAACCAATTCCTACTACTCACTACAAGGGAGTCTAATAACAATAGAATAGTTTAAATAGAAAAATATACCTACAGCAAAATCTCTTCTAATAACATCAAAGACATCTGAAACTAAATTTTCCCTCCTCTACAAAATGAAAACTTCTAACTTAGGTGCACAGTAGATAATTACTAAATGCACATTTGGCACACTCTCTTCATCCTAACATCATCCTCATACTGCCATGTAGTCCCAGCCAATTAAAAGAAATGGAAAAAAAAAAAAATCTCCTTTTCACTCACTCCCTTTTTAAAGGAAACTTAGGGAAGCAGTTTCATTTACTGCTTGCTGATTAAAGCGAGGGTTTTTTTAAACTAAGAAACATGCAAAAAAGTGTCTTGGACAAGACCAATAGAAACAGCCAAAGATGAAGAAGACGCGACACCATAGGGAGCTGGGTCACTGCAGAAATGTGAGCTACACAGTCTGTTCTTCAGCATTTCCCTACTGCTATGAAGACAAAACCAATGAAGTTAGGTTTTGGTAATGAAAGCATGCATAATCACATGACACAGGGATGGCAGCTGAAAACCACAAAGATATAAAAACTACTTATGTATCATCAAAAAGATGTACGGTTCCACATGAAGTTAAAAAAAAAAAAAAAGAAGAAGAAAGTCACCATTTTAAAATCTTGATGGACAGATGTGTTTCTCTTTGAGGAGTGAATGACTCTATGTTTTAATTGCTGGCGTTTTTCATTCTAGACCTTTCTAAATCAGACAATGTCTAAGCTGTCATATTGTGGCATTGGATCAAATCTCTAAAACAACGCAGCAGAGGATCTCCTTTGAGTACTACTAAAGATCATTTAAGGTCATGGACATGTGCCACTACCCAGGTATTCAGAAAATCTAAGTGGCAAGCCTCGGAGCAACAAGAAAATCAAAGATTTGTTTGTATGTATTCACAAACTGGTGTCCGGGGAAGTTTATTCATCCTTTCCCTTTTTCTATACAAGGCATAAATAATTTAGGATTTGCAAAGAACTGAATAAGCAGGTCCAAAATATGAGCCAACATTTTATTAGTTTTTTTCTGGACATGTATGAATTTCATATAATTTACATATTGTGTAGGCTGTTTTTCTCTTGTTACAATTGCTTTTATGGTTCCTTCAACTTTTTCCTTCTATTTACCAGTTATATAATGCTTTTAGTATAACTCTGCTGATGCATTTTTAATGATCTATGCATTTAAGTATGTATTTATGCATATCTATATATTTGTGTGCGTATATATTAATACCTTTGTAACAATCGTGGCTTACTAGAGCTCAGCCATACAGCAGCAGGTAAAATACCTCTCTGTTCCACAGTGGTTTCAAACCCTGTAGTGTACTACCATATCCCCTTCTAGCAAAGCTGTGCAGCTGTACGCCTGTTCTGCTCTCACCAGTGTGTGTGCATGCATTTGGTTTTTGAGTGGGTCTAATGTATAACTTAGAAAATTATAATTCCTTTACATGCCAAAAAATGTGCAGTGCCTCATCTATGTCCAACGAGTAGGAAGCAACTGAAGATCTTTTACCTCATAAAATTTCCCTTTAGGTTATGGGAGTATTTTCCCTCGCACATTTGCATAAGAAATAAATGTATTTTACAAAGATGCTTTCAGGAAATGAGACTAAACAGGACTTCTTTTTATCTATGGATAATGGAGGCACTTTTTTCTCAGCTTTTCATTGTTTACTTATTTGCTAGTTTATTTTTAATGGTGAATGTCACATTCTTTCTGGTGCCAAGACGTGAGTTCAGAAAATACTTTTCTGAATATTATAAAAGTAGGTTATTACACCTTGAATATGTCCAAAATGTCTAATGCTTTCCAATTTGAAGAAGTTTTTCAAAACTTTCAAATTTCTACTATTTGCTGCAGAATGTGGAGCCTGAAGGGAAGAAATCTGTGAAGATGACAAGACCGAGTTTTCTCTTTTCATGGAATCACGTTCACATCTGACTTAAGGTACAAAAAACTGAAATGTCTCTTCTCTTAACTTCTGTTCCTCAGGAAATAAATCTTGGCTGTGTGCAAATTTCACCCTGGCACATTCCCAGACCAGGTTAATACTACCACACCGCAATGTATTAAGCAGCCACATGAAACTGCCTGGAAGTACAGCATTACTGCAAGAGCAGAAGGAAGAGAATTGGAAGGCGAATTTGGAAATGTCAGAATTTAGATTGATTGCACAGTACTCAAGATACCTCTTTTCCTAAGTGCTTGCTAGTACAGCCTTTAGTTACTTGGCCTAATACAATTTTTGACAGGGAATTGCTGATTGTCCTTGGACTATGTGCAGTGACAGCTAGGACTACACAGGGAGTCATACCTTGCATTAACTTTCAAACACTACACTGTGTAACCTCTGTGTAAAGGGTTGATACAGAGCAAATTAATATAAGCATTAGTTTATGTCCATGTTTTGAGTCAACCTTTGAAAAGAAACTCAGAACCAGTGCATTACATATTGAGAGAAAATATTTTTTAATCATTATTTGAAAAAAAATTGTATTTTTACCCAGTTCTGTTTTTAGTTTTAATGCCCTTTAAGACTTTCTTAGTCATATTTTCAAGGAAAAAACATTACAAAAACTTCTGCATCTATTTTTTTTCCCCTCTGCAAGGAGAGAATAAAAGCCCATTTTTTCTTTATTCTTCCAAAAATCCACAGGTGAAGAAATTCAACAAGATATTAAGGCATGCACAAGGAATAGAGAAAATTCTTTTGGGTCCTAGGGTTTTGGGGAAAAGGTTGAGTCTGTTAAGAGCTCCTGTTCAGGCTCTTCTACATCCATCCTATATTGTGTTTGCCTTAACATCTACCTAGTTTCAAGAACAAACATTAGTTACCCTACTACTTAATTCATTTGAGCAGTACTTTGATATCTTTTTAGCATGTGCTGAACTTACTGGTATGAAAGAAATGACCCGAAATCCTAATTTAGATGTCATTAGTCACTTTAAACACAGAAGGCTGCCTGAAGTAACATGAATGACAAAATAGAAAATTTCTTTCTGACTTCTTTTGTATCCCTTACATGTTACATGTTTTGATTTTAATACTGTACAAGCCTTGTGCAGAGTGAAGGCCACAATATAAGTTAATGTAAGCTACACAATAGCACCATAAATCAGAAAAATAACCATGGACTTTTATGTTCAAGGCTTGAAACTTCATTTCTCAATGTGAATAGTCAGTATTACATAAAAAATGCATAGCAAGCAATAGGAATTTTTTAAACAGAAATTTGGCAAACATCTGTTATTTCTGTTCATGATGTGTACCTGATTTTAAGGTTTATATAGATGCAATAGCCATGCAGTAAGTTAAATTTAGTCTTACTTTTTAATAGAAATAGTAAAGCAAAAAAAAATATTCTTAGAAGTTTTGATAAAATTAAGTACATTTTCTGATGATTTATTTTAATGACAGAAATCACACTTTAGTGGAAAAGACTCTCTTCAAGATGACTACTACTCTTTCTACAGCACAATAAGTTATAACAAAAGAGTTATGACCATCCCTGGCCAAGACCACAAAATTTTTAAAAGAAGTAATCTTTTAAAATTTTGGTATGTTTGACTCTCAACCAGCTCCACCAATAAAAAGGTGAAACAACAAAATGCTTGTTTCACTTACATTTTTCAAGTTTTCACCCAGATGGACTATTATGTACTCTTCATACTAAGCAAGACTGCAGTGACAGCCTGATATTTAAATTCAGTGGACTCTGGACAACGAAACCAGTTAAATCCAGGCTTTCCAGACCCAAAAGTATAACCCTTGCAGTATGTTGGATAAAACTAGAACTGGTTTTTGGGTTGGTTATTTTTGGTGATGTGGATGAGAAAAAAGAGAACTATATTCAAAATAGCAGTATATATTAATTCATCAGTTAATTCAGCAACTTGGATTCATTATGATTTTTTTGCCTGGCACAGCTTAAATTCATAACAGACTGTCAAGTACAGAAATAGTAAGTCTATATAATACAAAAATAAGAGCAGTTATTTTCTTAATCAAAAGAGCTGTACTGTCACTTTTTTATTTAAATAATTGTACATAGCTGACACAACTATACTGGTCTCTTTAAGATTTCAGCACCCTTTTAAAATACCAAAGTAAGCTGCATAAACAATGAAGGTTATTAATTCATTCGGTTGGAAGTGGGAGGGATCCTGCAGTGTCTTAATTCTAAAAGCAGTGGAAGCAGACCTACAAAGTTCTGCTTTAGTGACACTTAAGCCTAAGTTGTGGTGGAGCACAATGATTAACAACAAGCACAGGAAAGCAAAGAGCAGGTAGATGGAGGAAAAAGACATATGGAAGCTGTGATAGAGGCAAATCTTGCAGTATTAGGAAGCATTTTGAGGAGGTGATCCTGCCGCTCTACTCTGTTCTCATGAGACCTCACTTGGAGTATTGTGTGCAGTTCTGGTGTCCTCAACATAAAAAGGCCATGGAACTGTTAGAACAAGTCCAGAGCAGGGCCATGAGGATGATCAGGGGGCTGGAACACATCCCCTATGAAGATAGGCTGAGAAAGT
>JANHGB010050744.1:14257-28300 GCA_026283785.1 Coracopsis vasa | reverse complement strand
GTGCCGGTGCCCTTGGGGGGGGTGTAGGGTGCCGGGAGGGGGGGTACCGGTGGCCGGGGTACCCCGCTGGGTACCGGTGCCTTGCGGAGTCCGGATGCGCAGGCAGTGCCGGTGCCCGCAGGGAGCCGCGGTACCCGGGGTGTTCCGGTGCTCGCAAGCGGTCCCGGTGCACGGGGGGGGGCATTCGGGTACCCACGGGGAGGTCCAGGAGGGGGTCGCTCCCTGCACACCCGTTTCTCCCATCCCAGCGCCCCGTTGTGGGCGCAGCGCCCATCCGGTGGGTGTCGGGGCAGCGGTGCCCGCTCCTGCACCCCCCCCCGCCGGGCTGGGCAGTGCCCCCCACCCCGGTCCAGCTCGGCCCCCGCGGACTTTGTGTCCGGCCCAAAGTCCCCGGTTCGGGGGCAGGCACCGGCCCTGGCCCCTGCTCAGTGACCGCGGGTGATGCAATGAGGCGGCAGCGGTTACATCACCCAGGACCCTGCATCAGTAAGAGGTCCTCTTCGGGACCCTGGGCTGAGCGGGAGACCCCAGTGCACAACAAGGGGGTCCCCGTGGCATGACCGAGGGTCTGGCCATCCCACCCGTGCATACACATGCACACACAGCCATGCACACGCGTGTGCAGCGCTGCGCACGTGCTCTGCACCCATGGACGTTCTGGCTGCTTTGGCACCTTCCGAGATGCTCCTGCCCCTTGTTGGGGGGGTCCCCATGTGCCCACCCCGGCTGGAGGCAGAGCACTGGGGTCTTGCTTCAGGCACTGTCACCCGCTGGTCCCGGGGCACTTTTGGGGGTACAGAGGGGCCTGTGTGGGGTCACAAGGTGTCAGCTTCGCCTCTCCTGTGCAGGCCCTGCAGCGATGTGGTGGCTGGGGGGGTACCTGCAGGCAGCGGGCACAGCACGGCACCGCCGCGGCCGCTGCCACGGGGCACGTGCCCGCCTGGACGGGGCAGGAGAGCCTGGCCGAGAGCGACCCTGAGATGTGGGCCCTGGTGCAGAAGGAGAAGGATCGGCAGTGCCGGGGCCTGGAGCTCATCGCCTCTGAGGTGGGGTAGGGGCTGCGTGGGGCAGGGGATGCTCACAGCGCTGGGGGGGGCCCTGCTCAGGTGGGAGCTTCGCTGCCCCATCTCTGACCCCTTTCTCCCCCCCAGAACTTCTGCAGCCGGGCGGCACTGGAAGCCCTGGGCTCCTGCCTCAACAACAAGTACTCAGAGGGGTACCCTGGCAAGAGGTAAAGAGGGGGAGCAGGTCCTGGGGGTGCAGGGGTCCTCCTGCAGCCAGGATGCAGCTGCAGGAAAGGTTAAGGGGAGCCCTGGGGCCATAGAGGGTGCTTCCAAGGGGAGGCTGTCACCTATAGAGCAGGGGGGGAGGGCTCCATCACCACCACTCACTGTCACCACCTCCCTTCCCCAGGTACTACGGGGGAGCCGAGGTTGTGGACCAGATCGAGCTCCTGTGTGAGCAGCGAGCGCTGGAGGCGTTCGACCTGGATCCTGCCCGCTGGGGGGTCAACGTTCAGCCCTACTCGGGGTCTCCGGCCAACTTCGCAGCCTACACAGCCCTGCTGCAGCCGCACGACCGCCTCATGGGGCTGGACCTGCCGGATGGGGGCCAGTACGTAGTGGGGTGGGCAGCCAGGAGCCTGCTGCCTGCAGGGAGTGTGGGGGGGTCTCTGCCTGATCCTGCACCTCTGCCTTCCCCTGCAGCCTCACGCATGGGTACATGTCGGACGTCAAGAGAATCTCAGCAACATCCATCTTCTTCGAGTCGATGCCCTACAAACTTAATGTGAGCTGAGGGGGGAAGGTGCTGGGGTGAAGGGGCCGAGCTGTTGATCCTGGTGATGCCTCCGAGCTGCTCTGTCATCCCCTGCCCTTCTCTCCCTCTATGCCAACCACATCCTGGTGCTTGGGTGCTGCCTGGGGTTCAGCTGGGGGCAGGAAGGCGCAGGGGCCTTGGCAAGCTGTCAGTCAGTCTGTCTGTCTGTCCCTTACAGCCAGCCACGGGGCTCATCGACTATGACCAGCTGGAGGTGACGGCTCGCCTCTTCCGTCCTCGCCTCATCATCGCCGGCACCAGCGCGTACGCCCGCCTCATCGACTACGCTCGCATGAAGAAGGTACCCGGTGGCATCGCATCCCTCCTGGGTGATGCTGCAGTCAGTGGGGGACAGGGAGAACCCATGGCTCCGTGTGCCTGCGTGTGCAGGTGTGCGAGGAGGTGAAGGCGTACCTGCTGGCGGACATGGCTCACATCAGCGGGCTGGTGGCAGCCAAGGCCATCCCTTCGCCCTTCGAGTACGCGGACGTGGTCACCAGCACCACACACAAGACCCTGCGCGGTGCCAGGTGAGGCCGTATCCTGCATCCCCCAGGAGGATGCTGCCTGTGGTGTGATGCAGAGGCTGCGTTTCATGCTCTGGAGAGAACAGGAGGGACCTACAGGAGGGTGGTAGCGGTGTTGGTGCCTCCATGGGGTGGTGGCAGGAGGAGCGGTACCAGCTCTTAATCACCACCAGGTCAGGACTCATCTTCTACCGCAAGGGCGTGCGCTCGGTGGATAAGAAGACGGGCAAGGAGCTGCTCTATGACCTGGAGGACAGGATCAACTTTGCTGTCTTCCCCTCCCTACAAGGGGGACCACACAACCACGCCATCGCTGCTGTGGCCGTGGCCCTCAAACAGGTCCGTGCCGGGGTGATGGGGCTGGGGATGACCCGGTCCCGCACTGATGTGGTTCCCCCTCCCAGGCCAGCTCGCCAGCCTTCCGCCAGTACTGCCAGCAAGTGCTGAAGAACGCCAAAGCCATGGCACAGGCCCTGCTGCAGCGCGGGTACACCCTGGTGTCAGGTACTGCCTCCTTCCTGCACCTCTGAGGAGGAGGAGGGATGAGGCTGCAGCATCGCTTGGCCTCAGTGCCCGTGGGGAGCATGGGTGGATTGGGGGGGCAAACAGGGGGTGTTCTAGGAGCAGGGATGAGGTTGGGATGCGGCAGTGAGCAGAGGGGTGGCTCCGTCGGTCACTCCTCACCCCTTCCCCTTGCTCCCTAGGCGGCACCGACAACCACTTGGTGCTGGTGGACCTGCGGCCCAAGGGCATCGACGGCGCGCGGGCCGAGCGTGTGCTGGAGCTCGTCTCCATCACTGCCAACAAGAACACGTGCCCGGGGGACAAGAGCGCGCTCACACCGGGAGGGCTGCGCCTGGGTGAGGGATGGGCCCTGCTTCCATCCATCCGGCTCCTTCCCCTGGGGGGGATCCCCCCTTTCCTTCACCCACGTGGGAATTTGGAGCCAGTTTCTGGCTCAGAGAGGGGCCGGGATTGAGGGAGCCCCTTGTTGGGATTGGCCAGTGCAGACGGTGCCCCTGATGGTCTCTGTCCCCAGGTGCCCCTGCGCTCACATCCCGCCACTTCCACGAGGAGGACTTCCAGAAGGTCGTGGCTTTCATCGACGAGGGCATCGCGCTGGCCCTGGACGTCAAGAGCAAAACCAGTGAGTGAGCAGCAGGGCCCCCATTTCCCCCTTTCTGGGTGCCAGTTTGGGGCCTGTGCCCACACTGGTGCCAGCCTCCCCCCTTGCTGCGACGTCCTCCCCATCCTCCTGCACCCCCAGGCAAGCTCCAGGAGTTCAAGATGTTCTTGCTGCAGGATGCGGAGACGCAGCAGCGCTTGGCTGCCCTGCGCCAGCGCGTGGAGACCTTTGCTCGTGCCTTCCCCATGCCCGGCTTCCGTGAGCGCTGAGCGGGGGCTTCAAACCACCCTGTGCATTCCCCACTCCTCTTTCTCCCCCTGTAGCACCCTTGGGCGCTGCTTCCGTGGGGTGGGGATCAGCGTCCCCCTTCCCCATCCTGCTCTCAGTGTTAGGGTACAGAGACACCCCCCTAGATCCTGATGGGAGAGACCAAGTCCTTGCTCCCACCTCTCTGGCCAAGCAAATCCTGCACTTTTCTAGGGGAAACGGGTTGCTAATAAAAGCGGGGCAGAGCTGGTTGCTGTGGAGGTGCTGTGGGTGCTGAGCTGGGGAGGGAGAGGTCAGGGATGGGGTGTTGTGGGGAACAGTGTCCCGTGAGCACCGTGCTATGGATGGATGTGGGGCATGCACCCAGTGCCCGCGGTTGTGCCTCAGTGTCCCCACCATGGTGCTTTGCTGAGGGCAGGAGGGAGCTGGGGATTTACACTGAGCCCTGGAGCGTGACATCCGCGCTGGGGGGGCCATGGCCCAGGCCCTGGCACGTCCCCCTGTCACCTGCTTTGTATTTGCTGGCCAGCGTTCAGCACTGCCAGAGCCAAACCAAACAGCGCCAGGCAGGCGCCCTGGCCCCATGGCTCAGAACCGGGGCTGTGCACACGTGCAGGACACGCACATCCATGCGCGTGCGTGTGAGCCTGTGCGACTCCCTCCATCCCATCCAGCCCTTTTCCCTCTCTGGAGGGGCCGGGATGGGCCCTGGAGCGTGGGAGAGAGGAAACACAGCACCCAGGGGCCATGAACCGCTGCTTCCAGTGGGATGTGAGCCCCCATCCCAGCCCTCAGAGGGGGGAGATGGATGTCCCCTGTGTTCATGGGTCTGGGAAACCGTACAGGATCTGTTTTTCCTGCCGTGCTCCCCATCCCAAATAGTTTATTACTGTGCAATGAGTTTAATGTAGGCAAGACAGGATGGTGACAGCGGTGTGCCAGGCACTGGTGAGCGCATTGCTCCTGCAGTGATGTGGTTTATTGCAGGTTGGGGGCCCAGCCCCATGGATTGGGGGTGCTGGGAAGGCAGCGCGTGTCGTGGAGCTGTGGGGCAGGAGAGGTTGATGGGGGCTGCGGCAGAGCTGCCCCAGCACATCCCAGCTGTAGCTCAGAAACTGGGGCGCTCCTTCTTGAGGCTCTTGTAGTCGGTGGAAACTGCCAGAAACTGGGGAAAGGAGGGATGTGATGGGGGAGGAACGTCCCTTCTCTCCCAAAGCTGATGCTGCCTCTCCCCCTTTTCCCCTGAGCGTGTCTTGCCTTAGCCGCGGCCATTTCCCACCCATGCCAGAGACCCCCAGTTCACCCAGTGCTCACTTTATACTGGTCCGTGGGGCTCAGCTTATTCCAGGGTTCAGGATTATTCTTCCGATCCCAGCTGCAAGGTTATGAATACCTATAAGGGGGGGTGTGTGGAGACAGACCACCACCCCCATCACCCCCATTTTATCCCATTAATGCCCCTAGCCCTCTGTCGAGGTGATCCTACTGATGCTGCTGGGATTGGGATGAGGAGCTGGTTGCGGGGGGTGGACCCCAGGTAGCACATCCCTGCCCAGGCTTGTGCCACGGCCATGGCCTGACTCACCAAACCGCAGCCTGGCAAGTACCACGGCACCGGTGCTACGTGCAGGGGTGCACATCTGCCTGCCCCCCCGCTGCCCCATCGCCTGTGAGCCTGCAAGGCGAGCGCTGGTGTTGCTCAGATGGAGCCATCCCAAGGAGAACACGTCCCGTTGTGGGAGGCCAGCAGCGCTGTGGGATGGGTCCCTGGGGAGCATCCCCCCCCCCCATCCTCCTGCAATCCGCTGGTGTTGGCCAAGAGCAGAATTTTCCATCTGGGAAGATGTGTGTGCGTGCACGTGTGTGTGTGCGTGCGTGCACGCGGGGGGATGCGGGGGGGGGTGCGGTGCGTGAATGCAGCCCCCCAGAGCTGTTTAATAGCATTAATGTGCTGGGGAGAGGGCTGCTGCTGTTGTTTTATCCCCCCTCACACACACAGGCGCTTCCCCCATCAAAGACAAGGTGCCTGGATCTGCTAATTGCCGTGCTAAGTACCCTGGGCAGCTGGCGTCAAACGGAATCAATGAGCGTTTTACCGGGAGCAAACAAATATTAGAGAGGCATTAAGCCAGCGTGGAGCTGCAGGGACCGCGGGCCACTGAGCTACGGGGGGAGACAAGCAGCCTGGTGTGCTGCAGCGTGCTGTCTGTCCTGTGCCAGCCCAGCCACTGCCGCTCCTCAGCAATCCAGCCTCACACCTTGCCTCCCGCTCCTTTCCCATTCATCCTTGCACGCTTTTCATCTCTGTCCATCCCTTTCTCTCTCCCTCGGTTCCTTCTCCAACCATCCATCCCACTGGGTTCCCATTCCTCTGTCAATCCCACACGGTTCCCCCCCACCTCTATCAGCCACATACTGCTTTTATCTGCCTCGTCATCCTGCCCCGTAACCCCTCTGCATCTCTCTCCCGGCCAGAGCAGCAGGATGGGGGGCCCCTGGTCCCTCACTTCCCAAGTGCTTCCCTCCAGTCACTGCTGCACGCAGCTTTGCTCACCATGGAGGGTGTCAGAGCCCATCCAGGAGCCTTGTGCACCCCAGGGACACCCCGACCCATACCTGACATCCGGGCTGTACAGGGCCAGCCTCAGCAGGTAGAGGACGGCACTGCCCATGCCGACACTGATGAAGCCAATGAGGGGAATGAGCTGCAGAAAGAGGAAGATGAAAAATACCCCTATGAAATGAATATTTATCAGGCCGACTGGAGAGTGAAAGGGAGAGCTGACACACCGGGAGATTTACAGGGGAAATATGGCAGAGCAATCCTGTAGCTGGGCTGCGGTACACAGTGTAGCTGTCAGCTTGAGTGACTGAATTAAAAGAGGGAGAGAAAAATCGGCTCATGTTGGAGAGGAATTGGATTTGGAATGAGAAATCGCTTCCCCTCTGCCTGCTGCTGCTGCCCAGTGCTGGTGCTGGCTGCTGCGGCCATGGTGCCCTGGTCAGGGGCTGAGCCTCAGGATTCCTCCCAAAGGGACTTGCTCCTGCCCTCACCCCCCCAGCCCTGTATCCCTTCCCACCACCTCTGGATGAGGAGGGTTCAATCCACCTTCCCATGTGCCTGCAGCAGGGATGGACTGGGCTCGCTGGTGCCAAGCATCACCCAGTTGACTCCCCCGGGAGCTGCCCCAGCCCCATAGAGGGTGACCCAGGGGGTCCCTTCACCCTGCTCCGTGCACCCAGGGTTTTGCATCTCGCCTTTACAGGGCAACAGCTCCATCTCCTCGTCTCCGCTTTCCCCCCCCCTCTACTGGCGCTGCCAATCCCCAGTGCCCAGGGGGACGTGGCCTCAATCGGAGCCGAGCCGAGGCTGCTTTGACCTCCCCCAAATTGCAGCGGCCCCCGTGCTAGGGAAGACGGGCGGAGCGTAATGAACCTCCCGCCAAGCAGTGCCCCTGGGAAGGCGAAACGCAGCCGGCTCCTCGCCGTGCCCATTAGCACGGAGCGGGGATCGGGGCTGGCGGGCGCTGTGCGCGCTGCATCGCCCGTATCCGAACCCCTGCGTTGTGTTTGCTTGAGCTCTGAGCAAGCGTCCCCACATCCCCCCCCCAGCCACCCACTGCACCACGACTCAGGTTCCCATTGGGATGGGACATAGAATCCCAGGCTGGTTTGGGTTGGAAGGGACCTTAAAGCTCATTCCCTGCCACGGGCAGGGATACCTTCCACTGGACCAGTTTGCTCCAAGCCCCATCCTTGGATGAATAGGGTCCATCCAACCCCCCCTGTTCTCTGCCAAGCACCTTCTTATGGGGAAGACCCCTGGGCAGTCAGATGCATCTCCCTGCCCTGGCTGTGCCCCCGCATCCTCTCCCAGTGCCACCAGCAGTGCCCATGCCCAAGCCAAGCCATGCTCGCAGCGGCTGCTGGAGCACCCGGCAGATGCCAGCGCCGGTTCTGGGGGGTTAGAGGCATCAGCAGATAATGATCTTCGTGCTGCGTGCGGCTGGGTGCCAAGAGGAGCTGGCAGTAGCCGCTACCCAACCGCGCCGGCTAATCAAGACGAACTCCACAGCACCGGGAATTGCTGTGTCTGGTGGAGGAGAGCCGGGGCGCGGGGTTCGTCTCACCATCTGCTGCTGACACCTTCTGGGTAATTAATGCCTGGGCAGAATTAAGGGTAGGGGAGCTGGGGGAGCCGCGCATTGCACAGGCAAAGGGGCTCTGGGGCTGCAGGTGCAGGCGATGGGGCCTGATTCCAACCCCCCCCCCCCCCAAAGATACACACAAAGGTAAACAAGATGTATTGAGAGCTTCATCTTAAGCATCCAGAGAGTCCAAATGCTGCTTGTGTGCCGGCAGTGGTTGCCCTTTAACCCCATTTGGGGGGACCTGCTTCCCAGAACCCTCATCTCCCGGCCAGGCTTGACTGCATCCCAGCCACCACTCAGCACTTCCAGAGTGGGGATCCGGCCCCATTCCGACCACTCCAGCTCCACAAATAGGAGAAGGAGGAAATAAATGCATGAAGGTGCTGGGAGAGGTGGGGGCCCTGTGCCTGGATGGGATACGAGCGAGCATCCCTTCCTGTGGCAGCACCACGTGCCATGGGGAGTGGATGGTGGGATGCAGCCCCAGGCTCTGATGGTACCCGAAAAGCACCCACTGAGCCGTGCAGCCCCCGGCCATGCCAGACGGGTTTTTGCTCCTGTGCTTCACCATCACGGTGCTCCAGGGCATGCTGGGGACATTAATCACTGCCATGCAGGCAGGCAGCCGGGCGTGCTCTGGTGGGAGAATCTATTGCCAGGTGAAAGTGCTGATGTACCTGCTCGGTGCGAGCTGCAGCTCATCGCCTGTAACGGATGACATGTCCAAAACTGCCCCAGCAACCTCTGCCAGCAACAATCCTGCTTAATGGCACCGGGCACATGCCAGGCTCTTCACATACAGGCACCCAGGATCACCCTCCCCTTTACATACACTGGTTGGGGGCCTCTCTGTGCCACCCCCCCAGCTCATACAACATCCTCTGCCTGACAGATGGGGAAACCTCAGCAGGAGTGAGCAGAAAACCCCAAATTACCCCATTTTGCACACAGAAACACACAGCAGCTCTGATCAGTGCTGCTCCTCCATCCGCTCCCACCACAGACATCAAAAGCACCCAGGAGCACCCGCTTTTCCCTGGAAGAACCCAGTGCCAGGGTGCTCCTGCTCCAGCCCAGGCTCCCTCCCAAGTGCCAGCAGCGCCCGGATGCTCAGCCATGGCTCATCCTTTCCATCCTGGCTGCTTTACCGCCCCAAACCCAACTGCCAACAGCTTACGTGACTTCCAACCAGTGCTTGCTCCTTAACCCATCCCAGACCAGCAGTCCCTGACTGGTCCCCAGGCTGCTGCTGTCTCGGAGGGGCTGTAGTTTATAAGGATTTGAGCATCTTTGTGCATAAAACCCTCAGCAGGGGATGGGGCCAGCTCTGAGCTGAAAGGATGGGAGTTGGTGCTTCAAACTGGGGCTGCTGAGGTGAGTGGGGAGGGGGATTGATTCCCCGCACTCCAGGATGCCCCCCTGGACACCCACCACAGGGGGTGAACACAGAGCATCACCCCTCACTCAAGAGTGCTGATTGGGGTAAGTAAAACTGTGGGTAAGAGTCGACATGCCCAAAACCCAGCCCTGGCACCTTACAGTGCTGGATGGAGGGAATGGGGCAGGGTGGCCTCACCTCTCTTTAGTAAAGGGGGGCCTGGGACCCCCGGGACCACCCATCTTACCTGGAGGATGCTGTGAGAACCGGGAGGACAGTGCCAAGAGGAAGGTGGCACGCAGGGACAATCTGGGCAGGCATAGGGAGCGGGACTGGGAGGCTGGGATGGGGTTTGGCAAGAGGGAGGAAAAGGGGGGGCTGGCAAAGGGTGCAAAGGGCAGGAATTGAGAGGGGAGGGAGAAGGATGCGATGAGAGAAGGGCAATGATGAGCCCGGAGGGAACACCTCCTCGGTTTGCTTCCTTTCGGCATCCACGGCGAGAACTTATTGGAATATTTTAATATGAAGTTAAAGTAAAGGTGTAGGGAAAGCGGAGACAGTTGGGGAGCTGCGTGAAGGTTACCTTGAGCTCTGCATTTGAAACCCTTTCTTCCATGAGGCAGGATTAAAGAAAGTTTCCCAGCAAGCTGGAGCTGGGAATCACAATCCGGCAGCAAGGACCAAACCTGGCCTTGATCCCCCGGCACATTCCCTCCCTGTGAGTGCTGTAACCTTCCAGGGACTTGTGCTCAGTTATCCCTTATAAGAGGCTGCCCCTTCTCTGGGCTTGGGAAATGCTCATCTTGGAAGTGTTAGCCTTATGTCCGGCACTGGGGTTCATCAGCAGTTATCACTTAGAGCATGTGCCGCACATGCACAGGCTGCTGGGAGCAATGTGCAGCCAGGGGGGATTCCCTATGGGGTCTTGCTCAGCTTTGGACGGTTTTCCCAAGCTCCATGGCCCAGGAGGTGAGTCCAGCCTGCGGCAGCCGGGCTGCAGGCACTTGGGTCCAGCACAGCTCACTCCTGCCCTGATCTGCCCTTGTTTTTTGGGTCCCTGATCCATGCTGGAACCAAACCTCTGCCCAGCACTGTGTCCTCCCACAGCCCCATGCGGGGCTGGGTCCCCAGGGACACCCCTCAGCAGCCCTCAAAGCTCCCATGTTTTCCAGGACTGAGGCAGGATCCGCTTCTCCCAGCTTTGCCCCATGGGGAGTGCAGCATTCCAGGGGTTTAGCATCTCTCCCAGCTCAATCCTGTCTGGCTGGCAGATCCCAGAAAAGTCCTTGCTTCTTTTAACCTCTCATCCCCCTTGGACTACCCAGTCCTCAATTGCCCCAAGCCATGCAGGAGCTGGCTCTGCTCTGGGATAAACCTCTGTGCTTGGGTACCTCCATTGCAGTGTGCTGGTCTTCTCTGGAGCCAGGAATTCAGCCTAGGACAGGCGACAAGTGTGGAGCATGAGCACTGTTCAGTGCTGCTCAGCAAGGAGTGAGATGTCCCCAAGCTGCAGGGTCCATCCATCCCCCTGGTGCGATGAGCATCTCCAGGGCCTGGGGGCTTGTTCTTGTTAGCAGGGTCCTAGGCAATGTGGGGGGACCCAGAGGAATACACTAGAGGCCAGGCTGGGTTCAGGATAACCCTGACCCTTCCTGGAGCCTGCAGGATTCCTGGGAAAGGCAGATCTCTTCCCAAACCAGGCCTCCATCTCCCTCATGCAGCAGGGTGCAATGCTGCTCAATGTGCAGGAGAAGAAAGGAATCCACCCCCCCCCCCGGGAAAGGAGGCTTTAAATGAAGGGCTGCAAGAACTAATCTTCCCCACTGTGTTAATTTAAGTAGGCTGCAGAAGGCATTGTCTGCTGCTGCAAAAGCTGGTCTCCTAATTGCCCCGGCGCTGTGTGTAATCCCAGATTACCAGGGGCTGAGCAAAGTCTCCATGGCTGAGACCTGGAGGAGCTGATGTGGGCTTCAGGGGCACATTAGTGCCTGGGAACCTGGGGAATTCATCATGGACTGAATGTGCTGGACCCTCCTTTAGTGCCCATGCAAGATGTTTCAGCAGGGCTGAGCCAGCCCCATGGTCGCTGTGGACCCCATCAAGGTCCTTATGTGGTTTATGCTGCTCTATGTACCACGAGTGCATACAGCACATACATAGGTGCTGCTGGTGGGGTGCCTTTATGTTTCACCTCCCTTTGGCACGTGGCAGCTGAGTCTCATCACCCCCACCTCCCCTGAATCCAGCTTTGCTGAGCCAGCACCTGGCCAGGATCCAGCTGCGCTTCCCTAGGGAAAACCCCTGCCTTCCTCCCGCCCTCCTCCTCCCTGCCTAGCTCAGAGCAGCCTGGTATCCCCTCCGGTGCGTGTCTCAGCTCGCTAAGTCTTATTGAAAACCATAACTGGATTTTGCAGACTGGGCATAAAATACCTAGAACATAATACGTATTAAAACTCATTAGGTTAAGCCCATTTACAGATACTCTGAATGAAGTTAAATCACCTTTTTCACAGGGCTTAAGTGTCGAAAGGTGCCACGGCAAGGATGGGAAGAAGGCAGAGAGGGAGCACAGTCCTGGGAGCATCCCTGGGAGCATCCCTTAGTGTCACTGAGACTTCCCTGGGGTGACTTCTCCCAAATACCGCTGTATGTCACCACTGATACATCCAAATGGAGCTCCTGCTCTGCCCTCATAAGGGAAAATGTGGATATCATGGGGAAATAGAGGTTTTTCAGCATTGAGATTGGGGATAGGGCTGATGCCGGCAGCAGGGATGCTGGGGGCTGATGCCAGCAGCAGGGATGCTGAGGGCTGGCATGGATGTGTTGGGTGAGGATTGTGCTGGTTATTTGTTTCTATTGCTGAAAATAATGTGGGATCCTGCCTGGTTCCCAGTGCCCACCCTCTGCATCTTGGAATGCCATTAGCAATGGGAGCAAACGAGGGAGCTCCCTGCTCCTTCCACCAACACACTGTGGCCCTGCCAAAGGAAACCCAGGTATTGGCAGATGGGATAATGCTGGTGGAGAGTCAGATAACACACGTGCTTGGGGTGGTGGCAGATAAAACACTCATAAGGGCGATGGTGGTGGTGATGATGATGCTGTAGCATAGGGTGCATTTGAGCAGCTGGGATGGGAGTAGTGGGTACAGTGACTGCAGCATCTCTGCTGTGCCAGCTCCTTTGAATCATCCCACCCATTCCACGCTATCCCCTGCCTGCCTAAATCTCCAGCTACACAGCTATTTCCTTCCCTGCCTTTAGCATTGTGCTCTGTAAATGATTCATGGCTTAAAACATTATGTTTTTCGTGAGCCGCTTTCACACTTGCAAGGGGAATTCATCCTACAGGAGCCTGGAATGGGCTTTGATGTAATTGCATGTGGAGGAACAGAGCATGAAGTAAAAAAGCCTCCTTTTTGGCTCTACTTGGGCCATTGTAAAGCAAAATACATGGGGAAGGAGCAGGGAGCCAGCAGAGCCCTGCAGGCTTCTGTGTGCTGCAGGGGTGGGATTACCTGGAAATCAGTGGCCTGAAGGCAATGTAGTTCTTTGCCTTCAAGGGCTGGATGATCCTGCTGCAACCTAGCTTGGATTTGTTTTGGGAACCCCCTCATCTGCTCATAGCAAATCCCCACCTCTGTGCTATAGGTGGCTGTGGGGAGCAGCATCCCTTGGGTGGATATCAGCATCACCTGGGTGAGGACCAGCATCTCTTGAGCAGCTATCAGCATCCCTTGGGAGGGGGTCTGGGGTGTTTATAGGAATCTGCAACCTCAGGTAGCTCAACAGCAAATGCCATATTAAAAAATGGGGTTAAAGTTGCTTAGATCAGCTTGGTGACATGAAATAGCCTTTATGGAACATGGTGCAGGCCCTGGGCTTTGCTGCAGGGCACTGGTTGGTCATTGAAGTAACCTGGGGCAGGATCCAGTGCTTTGCCCGGGTTATAAATAACCCAGCACCAGAACAGGGCTGGTGCGCACACTCAGATGGGTTCTGGTCCTCCAGAGAGGCTGTGCAATTAACATGGCCCTGTTTCTGTGGATATTGAGGCCTCTTAAAGCTGCTAATGAATTAATCCTAGGCAGACTGGTCCCTCTGGGTGAAAGGATCTGTGATACCTCATGAGCTCGGAGCCTTGTGCCTAAACTGGGCTTCAGGTTGTGCCTTCCCTCGCCCTGGGCGAGTGCTGAGACTGTCAGTAAATCTTCTCTAGAATATTTAAGAATCACTTTTTTGCCCATAAATGTGAAATCCAGGCACTTAATTCCAGCCTAAACCCTCCCATCGATTCCCAGCAAGGAGGGAGATTTACAAACCCTCCAACACGCTTGGAAATCCTGCACAAAAACCCATCAGCAGATGGGCAGGTCCTGCTCTGGGTTTACAAATCAGGCCAGTAAATGCCAAATAAGAGCTTTTTGCCTTTGCATATCCTGGTGGTTTGGCCTATGGAAGGGATTTAAAAGCTCCTCAGGGAGGCCTGGGCAGGGATGGAGCAGCCCCTGCTTGCTGCAACACCCAAAAGCTGCTGAGTCAGCTGGTTTTGAGCACCCTCCCAACCTTTCCTGCGCACCCCCCTTGGCACAGGCTGTGCTCAAACACGTTTCTCAGCAGAATTAAGTGAGGGAGTGGCTGAATAAATCAGCTTTGCTCCCGTTTAAAGGCAGGCGACTGCTCAGCATGCAGGGCTCGCCCTGGTCCGTGTGTGCTGGGTGCTCGAGGGGAGGCGCATCAGATGGTCCAGACATTCCCTGCTGTGATGGAAACC
>JANHGB010050741.1:0-23236 GCA_026283785.1 Coracopsis vasa | reverse complement strand
GTTTTGTTTTTTCTGTGATCACTCAGGGTAGTGAAAGTGGGTAATTTTCTCAATAATAACATAATCTTTGGCAATATAATATCTCATCTTCCTCTTTGATAGTTTATCAATATGATATTGGTTCACCCAGTACGGGAAACAGCTTCCTTATAGCCAATGCAGAAAATAAACGACAAGGAGGTAGATAACTCATTAGGTAAATATCCATTTTGTGTTTACAGACACCCTTAAAACTGCTGACAACAAGGATCCATAAAGCTTTACACAGGGGAAAAATATACTCATTTATAAATGAAGCCTCTTTCAGCCTGATTCTGCTATGAGCTTATTAAGAAGCTTGAGTGAGCTAATAGGAATACACAGCAATTTCAGTTTGGGATTTCAGTGCTAGAAAGTGAAATCTCATCAGCATAAACAAAGGTGGCCTGAAAGTACAGAAGTCCTCACACTTTCGCAGTCAGCAGTGCTGACACACAAGCTCGCAGACATTTTTCCCCTTTGCTGTCTATGGCTGCATAATAAGCCTGTGGCAACTGCAGCAATTGCTTAGAAGCAAAAGTAGAGTAATTTATTTTAGTTATGTTTTGATGTCTTTTGTCAGCTTGAAACCAGGAGAGTCAGCTCTCTTTGACCATCTGGTTCTCCCCATACCGCAGGCAAGGGCTCCATGGACCACAGTCTGAGAACTTCTGTGGCAGATATTATTGATTTCATAGTTCCTTTAACATGGAGAATGAAGTCCATGACATTTATTACTGTAACAGCACTTCTGTGTTAAATCATTCATTTTATTCTTTTGACAGAGCATACATTTATATGAATCATAACCAATTCCTGAGCAATAAAGAGGCTTCATCAGAAAATTCTCTAACATCGAGTTGAAATTCCATGATCCCAAACCCTAATCAGCTCTGGGTCAGAGACTTTGTCTTCTGTGAACTGATCTCAGTTGACATCAGCTGAAAACTTGACCCATTATCTCAGAAGTCAAGGTTCCTAAAATAATTGTTCTGTTACCAAAAGTGTGAATTTATGGTCAATTTTTCCTTGACAGATTCTATAACCGAAACAAAAAGCAATGAAATAGAGCTCAGATCTGATTAGTTTATATAATCAAATCCAGGCACTGAATCTTTACATCTTAAATCAAAAACTGACCAAAAATGTTGTTATTTGAAAATATATATATATATAAATAAAAAATGTTAATCCCTTGAAATTGCATCTAGGAGAAAATTAAGCACTTTAACACACATTTTCACTTTTCTTTTTGAATTATTTAAACACAACCATACAGTTTAACTTTTTTTAAGAGCAAAAGTCTTGAAAAGGCAAACCTTATTTACATGTGTTATTCTTATAATGCAAAAATGTTTCAACTGATCCCCTCAGTAGTTTAATTTTTTTTGGCAGAAAATATGTTTTTTTTAAATTATTCATTCCAATTCAGGACAAAAACTCCAAATTATTGGGAAATTAAAAATTAATTTTGTGCCCAGATCTACTTAAGGTTATTGGAATATTCTTTTTGAATACTTATTCCCTGAGGATTCACTGGGCCAAATTAATTCTTATTAATTAATCTCCACTGATTTTACTGTGCTTCTTCCAAAGAAGGATTTTATTTTTATTTCTTTAAAATGTCAACATACACCATTAATATTTCTCAGCATTTAAATTCATTCTATTTGTTTAAAAATCACTATCCAAAAAGAGAAGGAAAAAAACCCCAAGCTTCTTATTTCCATATAATGAAGAGATAAAGTAGTTCAGAGTCTTGATTAAAAACATATAACAATCTGACCTTTGCTTAGTATGTGATAAAAATAAAGATTAAGTATATTGATGCATTTTTTGATTAGTAGAAGATTTCTATGTTGATTAATAGAAATTTTAACCAGAAGAATGTGTTTTAGTATCTCTGATCGAGGGCAGATGACATTTTTCTCAAAATCCTTTTTATCCAGCTGAGTGGAAGATCACTGTGACATGAGTAATAATGGTTTCCTACCTATTAACACAACATTAGGGCATCATATATTATTCAGAAAATTATAAGACATATGCCATGGTCTCCTTGAATCTCTACAAGTGAGGCTAGGAGCCATTCCCTGAAGCCCTTCATCACCCTGGATTTGCTCAGCTTCTGTCACATTTAGGCTCTATTGGCAGCTGGAGACAAATGGCATGCATTGCTCCCCTTTATAACCTTGTATGAAATACAGCTGTGAACTAACATGCTTTACAACATTAAAAATGATGCTGTGATGTTTAAACTCTAACCTGTCCTTCTGATGAGGAAATTGCTTTCACAAGGGTAGAAAAGTTGCTGACAGACCCATTACAGGAGGACAGTTACTAGTGTCTGTCCTGGAGATGGCTTCACACTGTCATGTCCAAAGGACGTGCCAAAAGCCAGGATTCTTTTAGAAATTAGCCTGCTGGAAAAGCCTTAGCAACAGCCATGGCCATTAAATACCAAGTTTGTGATATTTTGACAGTTCATTAGCTGGGCTAATTGTACTGTGTCAGCTGAGGTAGGCAGCAGAATCAATTTTCCTTCCTTACAGCCTCTGTTTCAACAGGGGTGGATGCTGCAGATGGGCTTACATTCCCTTACAATGAACAGAGAATGTACCTTTAACAGGTAAAGGTATCTTTCCAACAGTGGTGTTTTCTGCATGTGCAAGAGACAGAAAGAAAGGCTTTGTAATGACCCTTCTTATCATAAAGCTAAATAAATAAAAATCACATTCCTAATAGTCCAAGTAAACCGGTAAGAATTCTGAATTTTGACATATTTAACAAGTTTATCAAACAAGGTAGATGTTCCATATACATGCACAGCTCTCCATTACTATTCAGATGGTTCATCTACACTAAAATGATTTACTTTGAGCTGGATATTTGCATTAAACCCGTGACCTGAACTATTAATTGTATACAACAGTATTTAAGAGCTGGCCATAGATATACAGAAATCTCATGAAAAAATTCTCTTTATTTGATGGTTTAATTTTTCAGGTTTACAACCTCAGAAAATCACACAGATAGTTATGCCCGTCTGCTGGTTTAGCTATGTTTGCTGCTGTAGCACTACCAAATAGAAATATAAAGCTATGAAGTCCCTTTGATTCACACCTACTCCAATTCAGTGCAAACATTTGACAAACTGTTGGTTGCCCAGATTAGAACTGTGATAATCATGTATCAGCCTCATTGTATACATTTTTACAGTTGTTTTTTGTTTGGTTGGTTGAGTTTTTTTGATACCATGTGTTCTTTACATGTCTTCACTTTTTAAAAGAGGACAGAACTGAAAACAATAACAGAAGGTCTATGTCATACACGTTCAACACTATCCCTCCATGCCTCTGTTTCCACAATCTGAAATCCATTCAGTGCAAGAAACAGCAAAGGAACAAGCTAGGACTCCTGAGCAGAACTGACTATTAGTAGAAACAGATGTAGAATGTAGAACATGTGCCAGTCTCCATCTATTATATAAGCAAATAAACAGAAAAATAAACATATAATAACATTACTTAAGAAAAACAAAAAAATGATACTTCTGGTTCTGCTAGTTTTATCTTCAAAATGAAGCAGTTATTCTTGTATTAGAAAGTAAAAAGCAATAAGATGAGAAAGCTGTACAGAAAGAGATAGAGAAATAATAAATCATGAACCAGCATTAAAATACTTTAAAATGGATTCCTTTGCAGTTTAGGACCCAGTGTAGCCACAAGAATGCAACTGCTAAATACTTTTTGTGATTTAAGAACAACAAAAATGTGCAGTTCTCGCTAAACTTTTGCAGCATGTAAGAGGAAAAAAAGCTCTGGTCTTCTACAGAGGTACTTTGGAGCTACTGCAAAATAATTAGTATTAGCACTGTTATTGGCCTGAATCTACTAAACACTACGCAGTTCCTAATATGTAAACAATTTATGCTTTCAAATACACTGAGAAAATCAGGAAATACGAAGCATCCTATTGGAAAAATCATGTTAGCGTTACAGACACAAGTACAGAAGACTGGACAGTAAAACACGTGATCTTGCTTGAACTATATATAAAATTTGCGTTTGAAATAAGAACTAGAAATCAAGAGTGCAGATGACATTTAGCTATAAAAGACTTATAAAATATCTACTATACATTTAATTCAGTATTATTTATAAGGGGACTTAGAGACTTCAGGTAGCATAAATATAAATTGTGGGAGATACACATGCTGTGTTTTGGGAAAGGAGGGGTTTTTGCTTTGTTATTAACAATACCAACAGAAAGACATGGAGTAATATTACATTAACAATCAATAAAGATACACGTTTCCTTTCCTTCTAGTGTTCTAACCTTTAATTTTCTATACACTTCTAACCTTTGCACTTTTCCACCAAATCTACAAACAAGCACAAAATACAACGTCCTTAGGAGGTCAACACCATATTTCCTTTACCAAAAGTGCCAACCCCATCAGCTTTTTCCCCTTCTCCATATCACTGATCAGCAGAAACTGGAAGCAGGGAAGATCACTCCATACATAATATATTTATGGCATTCTTTTTTTTTTTTTTAGTGTCTCAGGTTGCAGCTGCTGATGGGATACTGGACAAGACGGACCTCAGTGCTGGACTAAACCAGCAGTTCTTGTAAAGGCTCCTAAGGGGTCAGACATTTGCATTTATAACATCTGATGAAAATCACTCTCCTGTCTCCCTTAGCTACACTCCCAAAACAGGGGGTGATTAAGTCAAATGAGCAAATATCCCTTTGTCTTATTCAATAATCCAAGCATTCAGGCACTTCCAGCAAAAGTATCTCAAGAATTGTTGCTGTCCATTTACTGCATGCTACTGTTATTTGAATGTCTATCCAGAATACAGCAGACAGATGGAAATTTGCCTGTGACTTGAGTCAGATGGAAGCTGCATACGCATTGGGCATGACACTGGGACCAGGCTTTGCTGAGGAGGTGATGCACTGAGCTGGGCTTGCTGCCACACTAATGGAAGTCACAAGAATTCTTGTCAGTTCAGAAGGTTTACAAATCTACCTCCAAAACCACTATGTAGAGACATCAATGTGTACAACCCGTGATTCTTTCGTATACCTTTTCACATATCTACCTGGGAGTCGTTAGATCATGAAACAGTCACTTATCTGATGTGAAGAAGTTAAAAAAATGGGCTTCCAATCTTTTCCAGCAGGAACTTTCCTGCCTTGCAGAGCCAAGTATTGATCTGTACATTTCCCTGTGCATCAAACCATCAAGCTATCATCACATGTGTTGCCTTCTCAAATGTAACTGAAAATAACAATATGTCCCAACAAATTAATAAATGAATCATCTTTTGGAACTTGAATCTCTTCCATCAAGACGAAAGAAAAACCTCATTGTCCTCCATGGTGTAAGATCAAACTGCTGATAGATGGTACAATTGCAGAAAAAAAGAATTAGATTAGCCTTGCAGCATCTCCCAACCCTTCCCTAGAGAAAGAAATTTTCCTCAGCTCTTTTCTCCTGCCACACAGCACTTTGAATATTGTGTATTCTGGGACAGAAGAAAGATAGTCATGGAAGGTAGTATGAGCTGGGTACCCTAGGCTTTCTGGCATTCAGCATTGGACAACAGACAAATTATAATAGCATGTACATTTATGCTATCATCAAAGCTCCTCTGGCCAGTGGTATGGACTGAAGTGATCTGTGTAGTCCCTTGAGAAAGCAGAACTTGCCTCACTTCCCTCAGCACAATATTTGCATCTCAATAGGGATGTACTTGGCATTTAGATGTAATTTTGTACATTGAAATCTGAACCATGAAGCCATTTTTATTCTTGTTCTTTACTCCTTTTATTCTCTTTAATTATAGTGAATCCACCCAACATTCACAAACTGGTTTTATAATAGCACTTAGAGCCAGTTTTTCAAAGTGACACTGGTTTCAACTTGCTGTTGGTGGTGCTGCACCAAAGAACCACGCACTCCCTTCGAATTCATTTGGACTCCAGTGTGCTGGAGGAAGGCACAAAGCTTGAAATCAGGCTTGTACTGTTTCCAGCTGAACACTTTGGTATGAGACTACCACCAAAATCAGCACAATGCTGGTCTAAAATTGCCTAGCTTCTTCTTCCTGGCCCCTGACACAGTCCTTCCTTTTCATTCTTTATTACAGCATGGGTTCCCTTAACTATTTAGAGACATATGTTTTCAGCTCCTATTCATAACTTCACTTTCACTCACTTTTCATTCTGGTAACCTTGCCAAAAGCAGATTTTGTCAGGTGAAGTAATTTCCATCACATTAGAGAGATTAGTTTAGCTGATGTGAGTTGTACACAAGAGGCTCAAACAAAGCTTGTGTGACAAATGCAGGCTTAAATTCTTCTTTACTTCAGCTGGGTACAGGAGCAAGAGACTGCCAGCTACTCACGGGATGATGAAATGAGGCAATCAATTAAAATAAACAGAGCTTGTGGCAGAATAAAGACACCGAAAGGTTAATATTTTTTCTGCTATCTGGTGCATAAATCAAACCCTCTGTTAAATTTCAGAGCAGGATTTTTTTCTTCAAGGGCTTGTAAAAACTCCTCATATAACTGACACACTTTCAGTGGCAATGATGCAAAGGCTCATGTCAGCAAACACAGCCTCTCACACCTGACAATACGAACATTCTTTTGAACAGCTCCTCAGAAGTCAGCCTCACTGAGCAGCAAGAAAACAATGAGGCTGAAAAGCTTACCACTGCCTTCACTTTTCTTCTAGCCTGCTGCCAGACTTCAAAATATCAGTGAATAGAAGTATACAATATTTGACTTTAGTGTCACCATACCATTCAGCTAAAACCATGTGAATCACGACATTTATTTTCAAAGCACCATTCCTAGACCATGCCAGTATGTTCTGTCTATTGATTTCATTTGAAAACATGAAATGTCCTAAACTATTCTGACATCAGTAATAAAAATCCACCCTGTGCACAATAATATATGAAATCGCATAAAGACACCTCCCTGACACTCTTTTGACTTTACAGGAATTTCAACCTAATATCCAGTTACAAATAAAGCTGGCTCATTTTACAACCCTGGCTGCAAAAACATGCTAAATTTGCCATTTCACAAGGTTCTGAAATTAATCCCGGTAAGACTCAGCAGTCAAATTGGTTTCGCATTGTGATTTTATGTTCATGCAACCTCCAAGAAAAAAACTCAGGTCCTTGAAACCCATTGTATTGAAATCAAAGGTGGGGGCAGAGGGAAAGTCAGCATCACCTTAGAGTTTTGTACAGCTCTCTCCTTTGCAGACATCTTTTTCCTAGGTTCAAGGAAGCTACAAGTTTCCGTGGTACGGTGTACACAGAATTCCTTTATCCAATATCACAAAAAGTTAAAGAAATTCATATTTTTTTCCTTCATTTTTTTCATGTTTATCCGTGGTTCCTTCAGCTTGAACAATTAGTACACAAGGAAGTCAGTCAAACTCTTCCCAGTTTCTAGATACTGTTACAGAAGGCTTAGAGATTTAACATTACGAACTGAATTTGACAGAATATGGATAATGACAATCATCTGTGGGCAGCTGACTACTATTATCTTCTTCTATTAATTTCAATGCTACCATGTGGTGACCAGGTGCAAAAATTGGCTTGGCCCACAGGGAGACCACCAAAGGCTGAACCTTGGCAGGTGACTTTACCACTTTTTGGGAAATGGCCTTTACTGGCATTGTCCAGCTGGCACAGAAGACTCAATTGGCTGAGCAGTCACCTGGGATCATTATTTTCCTCTGGACAGGAATTTGATTTTTCTTCCATTCCTATCATTATAATCAGAGCTCCCTACTCAAGCACAGTATGAAGTTTATGCCTGGAAATTAAGCTGTTCATTCTAATCATTTCAGTTAACAAAACATCCTTTTGCCCTATTCTAGGAAGTCATCTTCATGCCATCAGCAACATTGCCAAGGAAAAAGCTGTCTGACCCAGTACAGGAAGTGATAATGGAAAAGGGTACTTCTGCTTACTTTCATTCTAAGGCAGGAGTGGATACTTGGGAAACTGGATGCCGCGGTAAACAAAAAAATTGAAAACCGAATTTGGAACACATGGAATCAGCTTGCTGTGGCCCACTGAAAAATTTATTTAGAAAAGTCTTCCATAAAAATCCTTTAGCACAAAAAAAAAAAAAAATGTTACTTTATTCCTTAACTTTTTTTTTTGATCACTTTCTTATCCTGACTCAGGATGTTTTCTTATCCTAAATTTCAATTTTGTGTAGAATTGTTAAGTATAGCTATATCCATCGTCACCCTAAGGGGGCAGTTAAGCTACAGTCAAGTCACCAAAACAATATATTATGAGCAAAAATTTTTGTGTTTTCATTAGACTTCAGTTTTTATCTTCTATCTAATTTTCAGCCTTCTCTTTTATCTTCTGAATTCAGAGCATGTGGTGCAACTACTTAGTTCTTTCCCATCCATCTATTCCATAGGGATTCATAGGAAGGATAAGCAATTAGGTATGCTACTCATGAGTGGTTATTTCTCATTTGGAAGGGGTTTCTACCTAGAACTTATTCCAATTTGTCATACACTTTTGCTCATGATTACGTAATTGCAGTATGATAATGCATTCATTTTCTATAGAAAAATATTTCCCAGCATTTGCTCCTAAATTACACTTACAACTACCCCTACAAGGGAATGGTACTTTAAATGAGAAAATCTACTATTTTTAAAGGATATCTTTCGTTGCTATAATTATGATAATTACATGAAACATGTATAAATTAAAAAATGTGTGGGAGGTAAATATGCTGGCATATTTATAGTGCTTATACATCAGGAACAGGTTAAAGCACTGATTCATATCTTGTACATATTGGAATCCAACCCTTTGGCCAGATTTGCATTTTTATAAAATACATCCAAACAAACAGGATGAAGCATGCTTCAAATGGAAAGAGAAACCATTTTAAGTAGCTCTGAATCCCTTTATTTTTCCTCTCCTACTGACATGGCACCTTCTGAATCCTAATCTCTCAGCACTGCACAGTTGTTTCCTCTGGCAGTAGTTTCATCTGTTGGGAATTAAGACTCTGATCCTTCAAACAATGCCACGAATTTAAATGGCCAGTCTGTGCCAATAGCAGGATAAGACGTTCTACAAAGTTAAACATTTGCAAGTCTTTTCTGGGCTTGGGGTATGAACCCTGAGAAAAAATACCTGACATGTCCAGCAGTGCCAGCTTCAGTGATTTATTCTATTACTCTCTTGGCACAGAACATCCTGCCAGGTTCTGTCAACCTTCCACCTTGATGAAAGCTGTCTTCCACTCCACAGTGCCACAATCACCGCTGCTGTTCTCAGAGCAGTGGGTTACTTTTGCATCAGAGACTTGTTATGCTGATAGAAAGGAGGATGCAGACTGTGTAAACCAGCCCTCACTTTCTAAAAGTCAACAGAGAGGGCTCAGGAACAGTCACATTTCTATACATCACACAAGCTCATGTCTGCTGCGCTGCAGAGAACCAGGAGAGTACTGGTGTATATGATGCCCATGGGTAGGAGAGTAACAGAGCACACAGATGAGATGAAATGACTGATCATTTTTGTGAAAATTGAACTGTTCTGTAGAAATGTCCCTTCTAAGAAATTAAAAAATGCCCACAACCTGAAGTAGCATTCCTGCACATGTACTGATAACTTAGGAACTCCTTTTATTCCTACAAGCAGAGCCTGAATGAGGTCAGAGACTTGAGTTGCTTTGGAAATCCAGTGATTGTCACTGAAGCTGAAACACAGTCAGCAGCTGCACTGGTCTTGCACCACAGAGAAGCATCTCTCAGGCATGTTGCTTAGGACAACCTTTCCACAAATCTAACCTATTTGCCCCAGACTTCAATGCTGTTGTTGCATGCACAGTCTTTCTTTTTGATAGCAGAAGACAAAAGTATAGTCCACAAAGATTGGCCTTTTCATTAGGAAAATCTGCCTTAACACACAGTGAGGGTCACTTGCACTATACAATACGAATACTATCATACAGTGGGCATTGATTACTGCATCAAATAGCATGTAATGACAGGAATTGATAAGAACAGCAGTCAGTTCTTAAAAGAAGCTTCCTTCAGATACCTTTCTTACTACAAAATATACTGTGGTTTTTTTCTCTCCCCTGTCAAGTCCTAGTCATTACAACAGATTCTCCCATTCAACACCAAAGTATCTTCTCTAGTTTAAGATCAGGTGGAACTATTCCTTCTTCCCTCAACTTTTGTTCTTAATTTCTTTTTCACTCTTGGGTGATCTTCCCATACATTTTTATATTACCAGAATTTCTCAACTATTTTCATATCAACTGTGTTTATTATGTTGGTTTGTTTTTTTTTAAAAGCAGATACTGCTGCAGCAAAAGAAAGGCTCTATAAAGTCTGTAAACTGTAATTTAAATTTAGAATGAAAGGTTTTCTATTCTTTCAGATGCATACTGCTGGTTTTTGCTGTATAACAAGTCCATCAATTAACATTTTCATTTAGATGCTGCTCCCTGCTCTTGGGTACTTCCCACATGAACAGCTCAGAGACAATACAGTCTAGTAATGCAAACCAGACTATATAACAAATCTTGACTCATGACTGAGGTACACCAACTGCAATTTTCTTCCTACACTTGTTCTTCCTGTACTTTTAGTGAGGTGGTTTTGGGTTTTTTTTTGTTATTTTGGGACTTTATTGTCCTTCATTTTTTCTCTCTTCCTCCTAAAACTTAAGAGCCATATAAGATCTGCTTGGAATTTCTGTATGACATGGTAGGAAAAGATGCAGAAATAAAAGCTGGGCATCTGGAACTCCCTTTGGACCCTGAATGCCTGCCCTCTCCCATTCATTGAGATAACAAGCAGTGTGTGCCCCTCTCAGTTAAAAAGGGCATATAATGTATTTTTAAGGATTCTTTCCTTTCTCATTCTTTCTCTTAATAAAACTGCAAAGAGTCAGGCTGTACCTTATTCAACTCTTATCTTGGACAACAACCTGAGTGATTATTTAAATTTTTGCACCTGTTATTTAAGAGTTCCTGTCTCATTCAGTTAATCAGACATATTTAGAGTCTGATATAAAGCTCTATGGAGTTAGTGGGGCCTTTCCAAGAGATTTGCATCAGTTGTCTAACAAACATTTTCACACAATTTTTGTCCCTGTTTCCAAATGTGTTGAAAAATGAGTTTACATTCTGCTTAATCTTATTCTTAATATTTTGTGCTGGGCATGGAAATCTCTAATTTTACTCAGGGATTGTTGGAGTCATATTATTTTTCCCAGTTTACACACAGTTTTATAAAGGTTAATAATTAATTATATTGTATTGCCCTTCAGTTTTATATCAGATCCTGACTTCACAACAGATTAAATAGCAGTTGTTGACCTTTAGTTTGATGTACCAATTTGATGACTTGAGAAATCCTGGTACAGCTTTATTTTTGTCTGAGATCGGGTACTCTGTTTCTGTACATAAACTCCATTTTGAGCTTAGATCTTGACTGTCTTCTCTTCTGCCTTTGTATTGGTATCTTGTGATAGACAATAAAACATCTCTCCTCCACTTTTATAATCATTTAGTTAAGGGGTAACACTCTCAAGAAAGAACTCAGGGTAAAGCATGTTTAAATTTTGATCTTTTAAAAAAGAGAGAACTAAACACTACTGCTTGAGGGGAAATGTAACTACAGTGAGGCTGGTCTCAGAATCTCTCCATAGACTGAGGTTTATACTAGTCAGGTTTCTAAGCAATTTTATGGCAGAAGAACAGAACAGAAAAGAGCAGAAGTTTGACTGTAAAGAAACCATGCAAGAGAGAAGGGAAGAGATACCATGATTCCTAGAGAAAACCTCAGATCTAATTGAAAGATGCTAAAGGTGAAAAAGAGAAATACAGAAAAGTATTTTGGTTTGTCTTTTACTAGTTAAAGCTAATAAAAAAACAGCTTTTGACACCTTTACAAAGCCTATATGCCTATTGTTTTTCATGTTGCATTCTTGATGAAAAGGAGTACATAAGCACAAATTGCTCACAGAATTGGAGCTTTAGCAAAACGCTTGAATCCTAATTTCATCACTGTTTAAGAAATATATTTAAGCACATACATAAACCTCATACCACCCTTTAATTGGGCTCTAATTCAACTCCCTGATGGAGTGCTTTTATGAAAGAAAGATTCTATGGGAGAAATTAAGGTAAGCCAATGGTCTGAAAAATAGTATTCTGCCCTTTAAGCACCTTCAGCAAACCTTTGTTCTAGCAGTGAGCAGCATTTTTTATACTAGTTAGGAAATACACAATATATTAAAATCTTTTTAATATTAAGTCCAAATCGAGATACCATCATGACAGCTTACTTCTGCTCTCCTAATCCTCAGAGCATCTCTGAAGCCTGCATATATGTAAATAATTCACAGAAAATGTGTCAACAGACAGTAGAAGACAAATGACATTTTTATGGCATACCATAAATAGCATCTTATGGCAACATGTAAACAGAAATGTTCAAAACCTTTGCTCTCTTATGAATGAAAGACATCTCTGAAAATTGTATGCTTTTTTCTGCTCTTTACTCCCAAGTCTGTGGCCGCGTGAGTAGAATCTAGGATGGGATTATTAAGTAATGCATTGGTTTAGTGCAATGGTTGAGTACACCTCAGCAACTGTGACATTTAATCTCTTTCTAGAAAATATTTAACAAACGCAGCAGATCAGTTTCTTGTGAATGGAAAACAAAGATATATTCCCTCGACAGAACTGGGTTAACACCTTTCAAAGCTGAATAGCTTTGAAAACCTTTGGGTGAAATGGGCCTACATAACTCTTTTAAGCACTATACATGTATAGACACTGTACATACTTTGAGATACAGTCAAAACAATTCCTTAAATATTTAATAACCTATGTAATCATGGATGGTAAAAGCATTTTTAATGTTTTCCAAAATCCCCTTCAAATAAAATTTAAACTACATATTTTTTAAGTTGCTGCTCTTCTATTAATGTGTGCAGTTTCCTTGGTGGCACTTAAATAATGCACTAATGCAGCTTTAAACCGTTTTAGAGTTGTTCTTCAGAACATGGAAAATTGGAAATTGAGATACAAAACTAGCGTCTGAAACTCATGACACTCATCTTTTTCAGGACAACTGACAATACTAGCCAGTAATTAAACAAAAGAAAATACAAAGATGAAAGAAAAAGGAAATGTGATCCATTCTAGGTAGCAAATGGTACACCTCTCAAATTTTAAAGCACTCTTAAACAGTTTCCATGGGAACAGAAATTTGGCACAGTTATGAAAAACTGTTAGGAGGCAGCTTCTACCAAGCCAGATGGTTAATATGTAACAGGGGAATATAACAAGAAGGAAAGTAGGTTGTATAACCCCTTAAACCTTGATAATGGGTCCAAATGAACCTAATCACAGGGCATATCTCCAAGAAAATGTCATCACCACTACCACGGGTGAAAATATTATCAAAAACAAGTGGAAACATTCCTGATTAGATGGAACATGAAAGGCTGCATACATCTTTCATCAGTGCTGTTTTGGCTATAGGAAAAGAATGAGAGAGCGGATGTGGCCATCAAATGTGGCAATTATTCCCAGGTTGTTTCAGTTAAGTGGGAGACAATATTTGAAATGTTTGGCTCCAAAACACATGCAGTTAGTAACTCCAAAGAAGCTCCCAAATGCCTCCAGCCTGCAAAGCTGATTTTTTTGTTAAGCTTTTAACTTACTGGATTTTAACCTGTTCAAAGTTGTACAGAATAGCTACAACCAAGACATCACCTGGTTTTAATCAGCTTATTAATTTTGTTTCTCTATCTTGAATATCTCTTGAATATAGCCTTTAAGCATCTTATGATGGCTAATATATTCATTCTCCCCCATCTCCTCAGGGAGAGAACAACCCCAAGGTGGCAATATCCAGATTCTCACAGATAGCATAACTAATCACAGATAATATACTTAACTCCCACCAAATTAAATACAAATCTCAGTATATTTGAGTCTATGAATTTACTAAAGAACAATAGGAACTGGATTAATGATGCAAATCTGAAGTGCTTTACTATGCAATATATTGCTAGCAACCATTGCTTATTAGGCCATCTTTCCACTGGCTTTGATGAAAATATGTTAATAAGCATAATTACCTTAGTGATAGATGCCTCCCAAATGATGTTCTGATGAGTCATCACAAAGGCATTGTTCTGGAATTGCTTCCAGCCCATACCAAAGAGCTCCCAATTGGTGCCTCAACCTGCTGCATATTAAAGCTGAAATATTTTTTTCTAATGACAACTGTAATGTAATTTAAGTTCTACCAATTCAATGTTATAACAGAAGACATAATGACTGTGATGTTGGAGGAAGATGGGGTATTTTTCTGTGACTCAGTCACACACACTTTTATGAATGGGAGGTAAGACTCAAGCAATCACATTTTTTTCAGATCAGTTCTGCGTTTACATAAAGGACACAAAGTGACCCAGTGATATGCAGTCAGATAATAATAAAAAGGTACTGAAAACATTTGAAAAAGCCCAGAGAGACACGATGCTATATTTAACACTGAGAGATTGCTGTGATCAGAGTAACAGTGCAGTATATTTTTAGGATGCTAGAACTCTCAAGATCTTCAGTAAGTCAAATATCTCTTTTGGAAGATGCAACACAAAAAATCACATTAAACTCATCCGTGCTCTGCAGGGTGCTCATTCAATCAAGGTTCCAACGTAGCACATACCTGTGCAACATTCTGTGGCTACTGAATAAGAATTATGTCACATCTAGAACACTAATTTTGACCTAAAAAGAACCTGAAAATTTCATAATCCCTTGTGCTTCCCTTCATCCTGGTTAACATCTGATGGAGCTCCTTCAAAAATTGCAAGAGGATTTTGCCTACCTGGGT
Organism: Coracopsis vasa; assembly: GCA_026283785.1. Lineage (NCBI taxonomy): Eukaryota > Metazoa > Chordata > Aves > Psittaciformes > Psittacidae > Coracopsis > Coracopsis vasa. Next base: position 8,266 of record JANHGB010050741.1, on the reverse strand, counting down.
GCTAGGATTGTAAGGTTCTCTATTGTGTCTTGAAAGTTTTGTATCAATCATCAGTAGTTCATAATAAAAATTCAGTTCAAAGCTTAGTCATAGTGAGGATGCTACCACTCCATAATGCTGTCTTATATTTTGACTGGCATTTCATTTTGGATTCAAACTAGCTGCTGCTTGTCATGTCAGATAATTACATTTTTCTTCAGCCACCTGAGCACAAGTATGTCAGAAAAAAAAAAAAAAAACAACCCCAGAAAAATAGCACAGGGCATGGGAACACAGGCTGTGTTATGTCACAAATGCTTTTATTTAGTCTGAATAAAGCAGTTTGGACTCTTGTCAGATTAGACAGAGTAAGTCCTTGGTGAACCAAATCTGTATGTGGCATGTCGGAAACAAGGCAGGCAATTATATACGCTCATATTTAACTGCTGTTTCACCTTTTGAGGACTGGAGTCTTAGTTAATGACATTTTTACCATGCTTAGAAAATGGGCAGCTTCCTTAGCCCTAAATGAAAATGTCATTTCAGCCAACTCGAAAACCCCTCCTTTTGTTTATGTTTATGCATGGTTTTTTACCCTGTCTGATTTGCCTTGTTAGTTTGATAAATAACTACTGAAAAATTTGGTGCTTTTATCATCTCAGGCCAGACATATGAAGAATAGGCAGTGTGTCTGAAGTCAGGTGGTGCAACATCTCACATTTAGGAATCTTCCTGCTAAAGCAAAGTGCAAATCCATAGTCTGGCACCAGGAACTGTGAAGCCTACAACCAGACATAACGTCTCTTCAAAACTTAAAGGCCTTACCTGGGGTTGCTTTCAGGCATTGCTCTTTGCTTAGGATCCTGATTCCAAAATCTTCTCTCCAGAATAACCATTTTCCTAAAACTATGTGGTCTTTGGGTTTGGGTTTTTTTTCCTTTGTTTAAACAGCAGAAGGATCACTCCTTTCTTTTCAAGCAAATATCGTAGCAGTAGCAATGCCTGTGTTTATCTTATCTTCCACATAACAGCTTTCTGGCTGAAGCACACAGTCAGGAAGTGGGAAACAAGGCCTCTTACCCTCCTCAGCTTGAAGGAAAGTATATCTCCTCTCAAGTGCCAGAAGACTGCCCTAATCATCACATTTGCACATGGATGCAGTGAGACAGCTTTGTCTATTTGCAAGAGTACGTGGCTACCATCTGTTTAAAAGAAATGCAGTCCCATGTGCAGTTCATTCCTACAGTGATGACCTTTTCTTGCCTGGGTTCAATGCCAGAGCTCACACAAGCTGTAAAAAGCAGGAGAGGAAGAGAAATGAACCGTGACATTCTCTACTCTTTCTTTAGAGGGAGGAAGGGTAAGGGAAGAGAGAGAAACAAAGTATGTGGAAAAGTCTATGTTTTCCCATGAGTTAGAAGTTAGTGAGTCATTATTATCCCTCCAAATTTGGAGGTCACCAAGGATATACAGTGCTCTATGTGTTTTATAAAACTCCTACTAAAGTCTTTAGTGAGAGTTCTAATGTGAGTGCAGAGCTGCTTTGCAAAATAACAGTATATTATTATTTCAGCTGAAACTGTCTTAGTGCTAACATTAATTTTGTAGTGGAAATCAGGTTCCTAAGTCTCATAGGCACTTTTTGAAGCTTTTCCCTATAGCACCAGCTCAGAAGCCCTAACTAACGATATAATTAGTTTTAGGTGACACATGTTCCCTTACAATCACTTTCAGAGAAATAAAATGAAGTGCAGCCCTTCAAGCTAACACAAAGGAAATGTTTCACTCTAACTTTTTAAAGAATACTGTAAGAGCCATAACCTCAACTGGTTTAAATTGGCAGAATCAAAGTCAACGAATTGTGCTGATTGACACCACCTGAGTACCTTGTCTTGGATAAGTAAATCTAGCGATAACGGTTAGACAGATAAAAAGAAAAAATAATACGTAATAAAAAAGATGCATTTTCGAAACACAACAAATTAATATTGGAACATAATTTATTTTTATGCATTTCCTGCACATTACAGATATACAACAGGTCAGGTGCACTCATTATATAGAACTAAATGTGTGGAAAAAACCTAAAGCCATGTTTGAGAATTATTTATTTTTTTAGACCATCATTAGATTTTGAAAAAATGACATTTTTTTGCACTCTTTCTCAGTAGAGCCATTTATAAATGTCATCAAGTTAACAGACCATATTACCTTAGCTTTTTGATAACAAAACTACAGCATACTGGGAAATACTCAATAGCAAGAGTAGCCGTTGGGATTGGTGATTATACTACTGCTAATAAAAATAAAAATAAAATAAAATAAAATAAAATAAAATAAAATAAAATAAAATAAAATAATCTTTTCTATATATTAAGAAATATTTTCAGATACTCTCTACTTTATGAGATGTGTTACTGAGTGCGATATCCTGTTCTATTTCCAACCTTCAAACATGCCCACCCAGACATGAATAAATTGCTTTTGGATAATCACTAGAGAAACTTTTAAAGAGCCCCTGATGGGTTTTGAAGAAGATTATGCTGGCAGCTGCAGACCTGTGAAAAACCCATTCCTAGTTGAATATTCAGTTCTTTTATTAACCTCCCTACCTCCTTGTTTCAGTGAGGGATATTCACAAAACCCACCCCCGCATGTCAAATCCCAACACAGACACCTAGGAATGCTTGTAGCTTCTTGCCTGTGCATGCATTCAAAAAGCTGAGAGCCTGTCATGCTGTATAATGTGGAGAAGAAGGACAGAGAGGTGGACGGACAGAAGTACGGAAGAAGCATGTCACAAGTAAAAGCTCTGTGTTTGGTAAGGTTGAAGTGATCTAAATTGATTATACATCAGGTTGTAATGTCAGGTAGTAATGGAAAATTCACAATTCCAAATAAATATGGCTAAAGTAGTTTGTATTAAATCCATTTGGGAAATAAGTAATCAAACTTGCTGCCAGTCTATAAAGTCAGCATAATGTGGATTACAATAAGTAAATACTCTGGAAAACTAAATCTAGATATTAGAGGGCTCATCTTTAGGCCTATGTATTTATATTTGATAATGACTTTCAGTAATATACTTTCTTTAGTTAAAACCTCCAGCGGCTTGCAAGCTTTCTGTAATATATTTCTGCCCCAACAACAGTACTTGGCATTTAATTTGCATTTATTAATAATTTATTTTTCCCAAGATGTATCTGTAAAATTTTAGACTGGAGAAAGGAAGGAAGGCACAGAAGAGTCGGCTAATGAAAGAAAAGGCCTGCTCCCTTCTGGGAGTGTGACAGGGCACAAAAAGGCTGCCCTGCTCCTTCTGCCCCCCAGGCAAGGCTGTCAGCACAACCCAATGCTACCACAGTGCTGTGAGCTCAGCCAAAGTGCAGAGAGTGGTACTCATCTGAGAGGGTGAGACAGCAGCCTACTGTTCCTTAGAGAATAACGAATACTGTAGAGATAAATGTAACCAGGCATATACTGCTTTATAAAAAACAGGGAAGATGAATGCTATAAGAAGGGGTTTGTTATTGTTGGGTTTTATTACTTTTAATACCACAGTCTTCCAACCAGCCTGCATTATCTCAGCAGGATCACTAAGAGACCTGATATCACTAGTCATTCTCATATGCTTGCTAAAAAGATGCAGATTTAGAACTGCACGCACAAACTAAACTAGATCTTATGCAGTTTAAATGGATCTTCAGTGTTACCAAACCACATGGTACCTATCAGGCATGCTTCTCCAGTGCTATAAGGTATTTGCTTCCTCCCTCTGCAAGATTTTTTCTATTGTTAGGCTGTATTGCTGTCAGTTTTAAACCTTGGAGTATTACTAAAGGTGAACGTGTCTAAACCAAGCTAAAGAGAGAATATAATGTCAGAGCTTTGAAGGATCTTCATCATATATTTGCGTACATGTGAGGTTTGACTGTTCTGTAGCTTTCTTTTCTAAAGAATCTCATCCAAAGTGGGAGAGCAAGGGTCAGGTACACAAAACCAGTCTCTCATTGTTTTGCTTTCAGAAGTAATGGTAATGGCTGTGATGTTGATAATACTAGTAAAAAACTATTATGATTCAGCCTAACACAGGGGTCTCTTTCAAATCTGATCCCAGATGGCTTGCTGCAATATTTTCCCTGCTTCACAGAGATAGAAATGAGGTCCAGAGATATGAAGCCATGTTTTAGAAGTCAATTCAGAGAAAAGAAAAAACATAAATAAAGCCAAAACAAACAAACAGAAAAAAAACCCCAAACAACGAAATCCACAACCCACAAAGAAACCCCACAGCAATATCATATTTGGAACAAGATGGTTTCTCAGATATGCACCAGTGTGAAATCCAGTTTTGAAGTCAAGTTTACCACAACAAAGATAAAAATGGCTCTTAAATTCTGGATTCAGAGTCTTTACAGTAGTCCCAACTTCTCTGACCTGAGCACTCTGCAAAATTATCCCTAAGGGTGAATCTGCTCTGCACCGGACAGGGGTCACTGTGCAAGGCAGCTCCATAACAGCCAGTATAAATTGAACCTGCAGCAGTATAGCTTTCCCTGTGGCAGCGACTGTGGAAAGGCTGGTGACTGGGGTAATGTTCCCTGAAGAGTAGAGCACAGCATCTTCACAGTTACTGTTACCGTTATGGGAAGTCCATCCAGTTCCTACCCTCCTTCTACAGATGTGGTTTTTGTCAACTGAACTAGGGTGGGAATCAAATTCAGGTACTGGTTCTCAGTCTAAAGTCTACAAAGTGTCTTCCCACTATAAAAGCTTAATGTTTTTATAAATTTAACACAAAATATCTTGGAATGATACTTAAAAAAATGTTTAAGGCACTTTAAGGCACTTTCTTAGTTACTTTCTTAGTTACTAAATTAAAATCTAATCCCTTTAGAAATAAGATCACTCTTTCTCAGCTTCTTTTCTCTTTGTAATTTGATTTCAGGCCATCTTATTTCTCCAGTCTAATCTGTCCTCACTAGAAAGAGGATTGATTTGCACAACTCTAGTTTAATGTCAGCACATGCTTTACTTTCTAACATTTTTTTTTTCTTTATAGTACATTTTCTTGTAGATAAAGCACATTAGCATACATTTCCTCTTTGTCAAGATAGCTATAAGTACAACAGCCTCTGAGTGAGGGGCACTGATACACAGTAATGTACACTGAACTCTGAAAGAATCTGAGCTGTGTCCAAAAGCTTAAAACATGAGATCCAAGCAGAGTGGAAAGGGAAAATGATTGTTTTCACATTGGTAAAAGTTTTAGGTACCTATTATAAGTCATTTATAGTTGTAAAGTTGACTTGGGAGAAACTTCTTAAAACCAAGGAATGTTATTCTTCAACTGTTTTTCAGTCTGGAGTCAGTTCAGCAGAAAAGAAAGATCCATCAAACTCAGATGCTGCCTGAAGCAATTCTGAAGTGACTCTTCCTAGCAAACAAACTACCAACTTGCCCAAGAGACCTGCTGCTTCAGCTACAAAACCCAAAGCCAAACAGGGAGGAACTTCCCACTGCATCCTTGTTCTCAATCAGAAAACTCAGAGCAGAAAAATCCTAATCTGATGTCCTTTTCTGGCTTTCCTCAGAATGAAATATTATTCTGCTGCATATTCTGCTGCACTGATATTAAAACAAGCTGTTAATAGTGCAGTCAACTAAAATATCACGTAAAATACAGATATCCTTCAGCAGATTGTTCTGATAGTAATAAAATCTCTTTGTGGAAGTCTTTGTTAGGGGAAAAAAATATTAAAAATTACTTCCTGCCATTTTCATGTCTAGTCATAGATATACATTGGAGGAGGAGAATGGAATGGGAGTAACAAATTGATAATACTTTTTAGTTGATTACTGTGTGGTTGTAATACAAACATATGCATGTTAAACAGGACTGATACCTGAACTCTATGATTAACAACAACAACAACAACGCACACTTTTATAATAACACGTTATTGCTCTCTGTATCAGACTGACCCTTATATTCAGCAGCTAACTTATATTCAGTACCTACATTATATTCGGCAGCTACATAGAATGCGCTGGCCCATGTACAATAGAACACTCTGGCATTAGACTTTAGATTTTGAGAACTACTTTGTTAAGTGAAGTGGGATTGAAATGAAGAAAAATCAAGTTCATCGAGAAATTTCTGATATGGCATTTAGACTAATTGTATGACTTTGTGTATGGAGGCACAATAGACTTTGGAGTCAGCAGGGTCATCCTTACACCACTGATTAACAAGCTGCATTTGTAAGAGGGCCAGGGTATGTATGTAATATTGTCTTTTTGAACTGGGATGCTGGTAGCTCAATACCAAAACACCACTAAGAACTAGTCATTGAGAACTGTTGGTTCATTGAGACATGCCATTCTTCATACGCAACATTAAATCCAAATCTCATTTTCCTCCATCTCAATACACCTTTCGCCTCTTATTAAAGACAAACATTGAAAAAAAAAGGTAATAACCACAGCTGTGCAACCAATTTTTCTTCTGTCAAAAAACCCCACTGAAGATTAAACTGATAGTTTCATACCTGAATATAAAAAGCTGTAGGAAAGATATACCTATCTAGAAACTCTTCTCATAATATTGTGAATATATTATTTTGTTCTTGGAAACATTCTTGAAATAGCATTTAATATGAGCCAATGAATCTCATTAAATATTAAAGTGATAGTATAAAACCACCACCAGCTAAATTATTTCTTTCAATTAATTAGCATGTGGTGCTACAGTAAAATGCAGAGAAACTAAGGCACTGGTATTTAGATGAATCAAAAGTTAACTATGGATCAAAGGTATATTAAGATTACCCTTTATTTGCCCATACACACGTCTGCACCTTAATAGCTACAATCTGCAGAGAGGCTTAATATGCATATAAGCCAACTCTCTTTCAATTTCCTTCTATAGTTTTTATGCAGTAGTTCTTTGAAAAGATCATCATCATAACTTGTAAGCTCTTTTCTGCATATACAGCACAGTTGATATGTACCCGTAGGAAGCTTCCATTACAATGGGGTAGCACTCCAGCAAGCAGACTGGAGCACTCTGCACATAAACTGTTGCTTCTAATGGACATAGCTTTGGCATCTAACAAAATCCCTTTTTTTCCACCACAGCACGCCTTTTCTATTATTTTTTTCTATCTTTTCTATCGTAGACATGCTGCTAGCACATACTATGTACTTTTCAATGTCAACCAATTATTTTGTTTTCAAATTATGTTTCAAATATAAATATATAAATAAATAAACAAATTAATTAAACCCAACAAACCCTGAAGTTAAGAATCCTGTTTTGGTTTGGTTCAATATTTTAGGCTTGAATAGACATGGAAGAAATACGTGACAATCAAATGCCCCATGTCCCCCATTCCTCTACATTTTTCTCTCCCCTCCATGAAAAGAAAGAAATGAATAAGAGCACTTCACAGTAGAATATATTTTTATCATGTCACATGAGACCCCCAACAGGGAGGGTAAGAATATTTCCTTCCTTTCATTCTCTACACAATGCAGATAGATACTTATTGTGGTTTAAATGTGGCAACTAAATAAAGAGGGATTTTAGACCAAAGACTAAAACAATGATATTAATGTAAATATTTCTGCCACTTACTATAATGGAGCATATACAAAAATAAAAGGGACTGGACAAAAAGCAGTAGAGGTAGAACATATATATGCCCAGAGATATATCTGATATATAATATCTGATATTAGAAAAATACAGTTCTAGATCAGCAATGAAATTGATTGAATGGTGTTATCTGAAACTAAGATTAGCAAAAGGGTGAAGAAAATGAGGAAATGCAAAGGAATGACCCGTAATATCTATCTTGTGAATCCCCAATCCCATCAATCATCAATGCTAAGATTACACATCACTAGAAAGAAATTGGGTTGAAGTGTTAATGATCTCATGATTTACATCCTGCCAGAATGCTTTCACTTTCCTCTGCAGCCTCAGAAATAGCACAGAAGCTCCAGAGTTCAGAAAAACCAGGAGAAGGGGAAAACACAATCTCTTAAAACCTATCAGATTTTATAACCCAGGTTGTTATTGTTTGTTCCTGTAGCAGTAGTAAAACAGGCCTCTCCTGCTGAGTACACCATAATAGCTCTTAAAATGTTTCAAGGACTTCAAAAGTGTTGGGGTGATCAGTTTAGTTTCTTCCAGAATATAAAAACTGTGATAGTAGTAGTCAAGTTATAAACTAAACCAAACCCATCACACACAAGGAAAAAGAAACAAAAAAAAAACCAA
>JANHGB010050740.1:11749-36410 GCA_026283785.1 Coracopsis vasa | reverse complement strand
GCTAATAGTAATGGGTGACAAAGAAACAAGAAATACCTTAAAGAGGATTGCCCAGATCCCTCTTTGTCATGCTTTGTTACAAAAATAAAAACATGGTGAAACTTTACAGCCATTTGGATAAAGACAAACACCACACGTGATTCCCTGGCAGGCTGAGCAGCCTTCAGATGGCCTCTTGGTTAATCAGGCACTCATTTTCCTCCCCAGGATTAAGGAGTTTGGAAAAGCGAACTCTTAGTTTCCCAGAGGCATTCACTGTACATCCTCAGCAGCTTGCTTTGGTTCTAGTCTGAAGACTGCATGTTGTAGAGGGCAGAGCTGGGATGTTCACAGACGGTCTGGCTGCTGCCTGGAGCACTCCTCTGATGTAGAATTCCATAGAAGAACTGCTGGATATTGTGGGCAGCTGATCAAACCTTTTCTCTTTAGACTAACAGTCGAATGCCACCTCAGGCTGGAACCTATGGAATTCAAAGGCAGTTTCAGGATTTTAAGGAAGAAAGTGACTTTTCTTCAATTCTCATGCTAATTGTCCATGTTACAGCCCTTGCTATGGGACGCTCTCAGGCAAAACCACAGCACAAACCATGCTGAGCATTCTCATGCTTTAAAAATGGGAACAGTGAGCACATGCTTGTTCCCAAGGTTTGGCAGTAAATGTGGAACATTTCCGGTGAGCGGAGAGACTCCAGCTATAGCTCTGGCTAACAGCACAACACACATGCATGGCATGTACAGCATAAATAATACAGCTCTGTTTCAAGAGATCCTGAGACAGCCTATCCTGTCAGGTAAGATCTAGGGTTACAGCTTATTTTAGTGGACTTTACTGAGATCTACAGGCTTATTTTAAATGAACTGCACAAACGAAATAACTAAAATTCATCTAATAGCACTATAGCCTGTTACAACACGATGTCTAAAGAACTCACACTAAACAAATCAGATCTTCCTTTTAAGAATTACTACATAATTTTCAGGCTAACTCCTGAAAAAGGGTATCCACTCCCCATTTATGTTTTCATTTTTCTGTATCAGTCACAACAAATGTTCATTATAAATGATTGTGAGAACACTCTGTTCTTCCAACTCAGAAGTCGGTTTTCTTCCTATTTTATCATTGAAAAAGCTCATGCACTGGAACGCTGTGGGAGGGAAGATCTGTGGGTTCGTTCAGGATACATCTGCAGAAACCATGCTTTGGTTTGAACCAAAACGTCTGTCTAGGGTGAATGAGGACATGGCACAAAGCTGAGTTCTTCATGTGCAGGCGATTGTTGTGATCAGAGCACCAGCAGCAGCTGTGATCACCAATGCTTCAGCTCCTGTTCAGGTCACTTGCTTAACTGGCAGAATTAGGAATGTTTATATGAAGTAAAAGGACACAAAACTGAGGAGCAAAGAGCAGTGATAAACACATGCACCACCAGCAGTGACTGGCATTTGGGAGAAAAGCTGTAAGGCCCTGGTTATTGCCTGTGAAGACCACTTGTATTCATTGGTTTGAAGCACTGGGCTGGGGGAAGCTGTTCACCGGCCATGGGTTCACAGCAAAGATGCTCTGAGGAACTGCTGCTTTTAAAACGTGTTTGATGATCGTGTGTCCCAGCGCAGGTCTCTGCCCTGCTGCCGTAGCGCTGCTATGGTGTAGCGAGAAAGCGAGAGGAGAGCCGAGCTTCCCCTTGCTAACTGACAGTACAGTGTCACGGGTGTAACAACAGAGGGCGATAAGGCACTGAGGAAAACGGGAGATGCCAAACCCCACCAGTTCGTAGCTGGTGGTGATTTTGTCATGGAGTGTGTATCGCAGGCCTGTGCTCACTCCAATATCCACTAGTGGAGCACACCCAGCACCAGTGCCTAAGGTTATCACCCTCATTATTAATTAAAGAGGCTACCTCTTTGTCCCTCCTGAAGACCACTCCAGCTTGCCATGTTCCATGGAGCTGTGAAACAGAAACATTGCCCCTCTCCTCACCTGGCAGCACTCAAGGGCAGAGCAGCACCAGCACAGCTGTGCCAGCAGCAGCCATGCTCTTCTGAAGGGACTCGGATGAACTTCAAGCTGAGGTAAGTGCGAGCTTTACCTTTACAAACTTAACTTATATTTAAAGTATATTCAAACAAATTATTACAATGGTTTTCATTTGTTCAAATTGCAAATTTTGTCTTGCTAAATAGAGGTCCTGTGCTTGAACTTCCCAGCATATTAATTTGTGTGTAGCCGTAGAAAAAACATTCTGCCCTCCTGGTTTAAATGGAAGCAGCCAAATTTGACTTTCCCAGACTCTTTATTTGGTCCTTGGACAAATCTCTCACTTCTGTGCATTTTTAATACGATTTTTATTTATTTATATGCATATTTTAAATAAAATGTATGGTGGGAAGCAATAATAACTCCCTGCTTTGGAACATAAAGAGATAGAATTAAAAGCTGCTATTTTCCAGAGCAGGACAGAATGGTTTCCAACTCCTGGACTTCTGAAAGCAAATGGGGACAGGGAATGAGTCTGTAGCTGGAAGAACAAAGAGCCATAATGTTCCTAACCTTCTGGAAACTGTTAGGCAAAGCTAATATAAATCTCTGTGCATTCAGAATGAGCTCTGCCTGGGTGGGACATGGGGCTTAGACACGAAGGTTTTGTCTTCTGGTATCGCTAAGACACGCAGCCTGTTTGAAAACTTGGTCTGTGCAGGGTGCAGCTGAATTAATTCCAGCACTGACCCAGGACCACAGTAATTATATCTGGGCCTTAATCATTGTTGGCCTCAGGCTTAAAAAGACCAGCCATTTGTCTTTGATGTTAAAAATCTACCTAGGTGCTCATGTCATTGTAGTGTGGAGCACATAGTGCTAAAAGCAAAGACTTGCTGTACACACAACATTTCTGTTGAAACAATGAGTTTAATTACAGCATATGAGAGTACCACATCCTGACATGTTAATTGAAGTATTTAAATGTGTATGAAGCAATTCAAAAGGATCTTTAGCATTTTTGTGACCAAGTCTGTGGCAGCTTTATTATGGAGTACACTCTACTGACAGCTAAGTCAGTGCAAGGGAAGCATTCCTCAGCTGTGTTTCTCTGATCCAGCTCATTGTTTTACTGGCACCTAGAATACTAATTAATTGCCCAGCCTTCCCAATTAGGGACCATTGTCTGTCATCCCAAAGTGGGAAGTTGGCTATAGACAGCTGTGGCACTCCCCATGCCCATTGTTTATGTCAGTACTTCCCTGGTCCTTAGTCTATAGCTGCGTGTTCCACACTGAGATGACCGTAAAGCCAGCAAGCACCAAGCACGACTCGAGGGCTCAATCTGTGCTTTGTGTCAGAAACACGGCTAACCTGAGAAGGGAGACAACACTCACAGGAAACTCTGTAGTACAGGTTGCTCAGTTAGCATCATGTAACAGTGTTATCATCCTGCTGGTGAGGTTCGTAGGGAACATGATCTGAACTGCTGCCTTTGGACTTGCTAGGCCAGGTGACCCTTTTGTTTTATCAGAATGTGAGTACAAGAAGAATTTTAGGATGCATTTTTCATTTTGTGCACTGTCTAAAGGGGAAAACTGTACTTAGCAGTGAAGTAGTAACTGAAAGATGTCAAAACACTGCCAGGGCCAAAGGATATCTTGGGTTAACTCCAACCTGTTCTACTAACTAGTGTTCCTGCAACATCAGTACACCTTGTTCTGCTTTGTTTCAAGACGTGGTGTACCTCAGAAGAAGAACAAAATCCTTAATCATAAGGATTTTTTAAGGTATAGAAATTCTCTAAATGATTATTTGCTAAATTACAGGATCAGTCAATTTACCAATTAATAAGAGTGCTGGGAATTCCAAGCCTGAAAATCCAGGCTTATGCTGTGTATTTCTAACTAATTCTTTTTACCCTGTCATTTCTGTTCCTGAGACTGGGTTGTTTTTTGTCTCTCTCCTAAACCTGTTTTGAGTCAACGTGGACATTTCTTTTTCACCACTGGTTTCTTCACTGGTGAAAACTTTTTCAAGGACATAATCTTGATTGCTTTGATTTCCCAACCACTATTTCAGAGCTGTAATCTCATCTCCCAGCTTATGGTCACTGCTTTAACAGGGAGATTCAGAAATACACTGAAACGTACCCCCCCCCCCCCCAAATTACTGGATATCTTGGTAACTGCTAACATTGGTGGATGGTCTTGATATCTACATGCTGGTTTGATGCCTTGTTACTAAATATATGGGTGGCCTATAATACAAATCTTCTAAAATGATATTTCTTTCTTTTTTGTTATATCTTCTAATAAACCAGGGTATGTTATTTCCTGCCAAATAACTTAAAAAGAAGGCAGGTCTACATTTTCCCAGGGAAAACCAGCCTGCATTAGAACATTTAGTTAGGAGTTGTACCTGGTTGACTAATTTCAATTACATTTGAGATCTCAAAGGTCTTTATGAAGTGAAGGGACATTTCAGGTGTCAAATTTTGGCTGAGAAACTCATTTTAGGAAAGAGATTTAGGAATTGGTGTATTACTATGGGAGCAATTGTGTGTTACATTTTAATACACCCTGAAGAATGATTTTGTAGAATAAAAACTTACCTTTTAATTCTGGTTCTATATAGTCAGGATCACAAAGGAGATAGTGTGATGTTCCTCTGCTCTATAAGGTAGATCCATGCCCATGCTGGGTTGGGGTTTGCTGCCCTGTGCCTGTGCTGTATTCCTGCAGTGGAACTGAGTCTGCAACAGCAAATATCTGGACACCAAGATAACACAGCTCTAGAACCCCTCAAGTTACCAAATGGTGTTCTGCAATAAATAGCATTGTTTCTGCATTAGCTCATGTTCTCTGCAGCATCTTTTGCTTTACACAGGCTGTTGTGTGCCAGAACTCTGCCACCATGGTCATATGTTGTGCTGTGCCCTGCGAGAGTTTATCTGCTGCAGTCCTGTCAATAAAGTGTGAATTTGGATTCTATCTGCAACCTTTTTGTCAGTAAATACAGCTTTGTGAGTAAAAAAGGTTAATAATGGCTCATGGCTGTTCTATAGGCACACTTCAAATTCTGGTGTTTGAATAGGCAGTACATGGTCAATATAGGCCAGAGGAATTACTGCTGTGATTGAAATAGTATGGTTTATGTTGTCAGATATAATAGTGTCAAAGAGTTGCTGAGACAAAGCAGGGGAAGGGGTACCACTAACATCGTTATTTCAGCGTTCAGTTAAGGCTTTGTTCCAGTTTTGTACTGTGCATGTATGTGAGACAAGACCATTGATATCATATAGAGCTTATATTGTCTTAAAGCAACGATCTACTGCTTAGAATGCAGTACCTAAGGGCCAAGGCAGCTACATTTCTGCTAGTCAGAGCAGTTCAGTCTGGATGGTCTTATTTCTACACCTGAACAAGCTCATTGTTCTGCACAGTCATTGAAGTGTGATACCTGGATTACCAGGAAGTCTGTCACAGAAGGTTGGGACTGAGGTGAAATTATCACTGTTACTGCATTTTCCTGCAGCAGTTTTCTAAGTGTAGACAAGCCCACTGTTCTCTGCTGTTCCCTCGTCCTTCACTGAACATTCAGCACGTTACTCATCTGCCTGGCTCTCTGTTACTGAGTTGGGTGCATTCTGGTATCAGTATGTATTACATATGAGTGCCTTACGTATGTAAGCGTGTTTAAAAGGCAGAGTTCCTCCAAGATCCTGCCTGGAGGGAATGAACCCAACTGACTCAGTACCTGTAAATCACCCTTTTGGTAGGTTATGGAAGGAAGCATTTCAACTTTAATCACTCTTATAAGTTTACCCTTTGTATAAGGGTAGTGCAGTCTGTGGTGTGACAGTGGGTTTCTGCATTGGAAAAGCAGCCCTGGCACACAACCCCTTTATACAGATGATGCAGCTTCTTTGTAGCTACAACTGGTAATATCTAGATATAAAAACACCACATGAGAACAAGGCATGAGTGAAAACAAATAGGAGTTCCTGCGAAGCTGAGTCAGCCACATTATCACACCTCTCCTGGTGGCTGGGAATGGCCAGGATTTGTCCTGCTGGCCTCCTTTATTTCTTTGCCCAAGCATTTTGCTGACGCCTCTTCAATTACACACTTAAAACTGCAGACAGAGAAACCTGCAGCATTATCTGTAGTGACCTGCCTTGACTACACAGCGAGTAAAATTCTACAGAACTTTCCATCACTTCCACTGCCCATCAGCTCTAAACACAGGAACTACCTCATTTCCTTCAGGCAACTTGTGTCTTGTTGGATGGGCTGCCTTATACAGACAGCCTGAATTTTCTGTTATTCTCAATTGTGTGAAGTAAAAGGGTTTTTTAAAAAACTGTTAAGTTGTTTTAAATAAAATAAAACCTGAAAACAATTTTCCAAACCAAGGGATCGACATTTTCACATCTCTGGCCTGTTTATCTCGTCTCTGTTTAGACAGCTGTTAGTCATAGAATACGAGAGGTTGGAAGGGACCTCTGGAGATCGCCTTGTCCGACTCCTGTTGGAATAAACCGTAACATTAGGATCAGTTTTCCTTTCACCCCGTCCTCCTCCCTCAGAAGTGAGCCACAGTAGCAAAACTCTTCAGTTCTGGCACAACGCTTCCAGTTCCATTGTACTTGTTAATTTTTGCACTCAAAGGATAGATTACAGCTGTACAAAACGACAAAATACCAAGTACCAGCACAAACGCAGAGGCACTTTTGTTCCATACTACACCCAATTTCAGATAGACCCCTCTTCTGTTAGAGGCAGTGGAGCCTGCTGCCAACAAACTTTCACCAAGCTTTACCTTAGTAAAGTTTTTCTGACTTATTTTCCTTTTACCCTAAGCTTGGAGAACTGCGTGAGGCAGCCCTGAGCCTGGATCCGAGCACACAGGAGAAAACCTGCATGTTGAGATCCTCACCAGATTGAAAACACAAGAGCAATCACTACAGCTAAGGCTGAGGAGAGGGCTCAGAGGGGGCTTCAAAGTAAGGTGAGGGCTGCTACTAAAACTCTCCTCAAGAAGTCATTAGCTGGGGGTGTGGGAATGTTACATGAATAAATCTCATCACAGGGACAGGGTGAGACTGAGGGGCTCTTAACCCAGAGCAGTGGGGTCCATCTCCACTGGATTCACTGCTGGCAAGTCATGTCAGCAGCTTCATGTATTATAAGGGTGCTGATAAGTGTTGGGTTATATTGCAGGCTGGGAAAGTCTCATAATTCTCTTGGGGAAGCCCTTCTATGACATTGCCATTGCTTTTCCTGTAATGATGCTGTAAATGGTTCCAATCCTATGTTCAACAGTTTGCAGCAAAACTGTAAATTCCTGCTGTTGGGTCCATTTCTTGGCACAGACAAGCCTGCTGGAGGACTTCATTCTGAACGTCTCTTTCTCATAGAATTAGTTATTGATATTTTGATAGGCTGAGGTTTCAAAAGAAGAAAGGAAAAGAAAGGCAAGAACATGATGAAGGAACCAGAAAGGAATGGTTTCTTGTATCACAGGAAAATCTCGGTAACTCAGGAAATAACTCCTGGTGGAGAATTCTAGACTTCCTAGCTCCTTCCCCACCACTCCACACCACCCCCATTATTCTGCTTGTGACCTGCAATATAGATGTGAACTGTTACTCAATGACTTTTCAGGAGGAACTGATCCAGAGAAACTGAAAGAGAGTTTTGAAGGAAGGGCTTATATAATCATGCAACTTTTACAGCCAGACAACAACAGAGGGCAACAGATCTCTAGGAAACTTCACATCTTCAGCAAGGTTTCCACTGGATGACACTGATGGCAGTTTTGGCAGCTCTTTTCACTGCCTTGCTGGGATCCTTCAGACACTGCTGAAACGTATCTAAATGGTTGAGGAGTGTCTCGCGGCCCTTTGGTAGCTCAGCCAGCATGGTGAGGGTTTTGATGGCACTCAGCCGGGCTTTGCCACCATCCTCAGCAGCCAGCTTCAGCAAAGGTAGGATGGCTCCAGCCTCTACAGCTGAGAATCGCCCTGTAGAGAAATAAACGGACTTCAGAATGTGTTCTTACATACAACCGACGTGCTTTTGAAGCGTTACTTTCTACTCCCTGCCCAGCCGCAGCTCTGAACACCCCAGAGGGTGCAGCACAAACAGGTCGGACATGCTTTCCTTTTGAAGACCAAGGCTAGCTGCCCGCTGTTTATTTTTAAGATAAAAGATCTTGGTTAACTTTATCTGCCCTGCACGTTATTATTTCATTGGCAATGAATTATCTAAGAATATACGAGGCACCAAGGGATAAGATAAGGTATTTGGGGTTGGGTTAGATGCCCTTAGGAACATCCTCCATGCTTTTATTTATAAAGACACTTCAAACAGTGAGATCCACTCCTGTGTTGTCTTCGGAAGCAGGGGGGATGGTTGCAGAGGAGGTCTGGAACACAACTGCTGTTATTAAGAGTCATTTATGCCTAATTACTCATTCATCCCACTGAAAATTTTCAGTGTCATGTAAGTGACTTGAGAGAACTACAAACCTTGTTAATATTCATTCCTCTCCCAGCTGTGAGAGAGAAACTGCCTCTAACTACAAAAAGAGTTTCCAGACAGTAGTGCTCCTCTGCTGAGGTCTGGTGATTCAAGTAGCTTCACGTGTGTGGATCTCTGTGTGGCCTGGATTTGAATGGAAGGTGTTCCCCCTCTGGAGGTAAAAGGTGCAGAGGGGTAGGTAAATAACTTCTTGACCTACTTCTGGTGAATGAAATGTGAGATCTGCTGTCTCCTCTAGGCTCTGTGGGGGAGCAACAATAGATATAACAACAGATAGAAAGAAATAATCTAATCTTACAGTTTCTTGAAGAGCTTTAACACCATTAGAAACTGAGGACTTGGAGGGTGGAGGGGCAAAAGTTTTGTAACTAAGTTGGCTTAGAATTGGGTTTCCAGAAAGTATCCCAAGAGAACTCCCCCTGTTTCTCACCCTGAGGTTTGATAGTAGCAAACATCAGTGCTCCTGTTGCACTGGCTTGGACTTCAGGATCTGCATCTTCAAGCAGGCTCACCAGCACAGGAGTAACTTCTTCACACACCTCATTTTTCCCGTCTGGATGAGTACTGTGCAGGAAAGATGGTTAAGTTGCTTTCTTGAGCTGTGCCTGTGAACCACAGAGCTACCCACAGCTTCTCCCCACGCCTGGATCCCTGCAGCCCTCCTTTGTTTGATGACAGCGGTGCTGACACAGTCCTCCTCTCTGTTCTCTTTGGAGTCACAGCTTTCTGACTGTTGGACAGATGGCAAGCGCCACTGCCTGCCACAAAGAAAAGAAAGGGGATGTCTGTTGTGCCTGGTGTCTATGAAATCTACTTGCTGATACAAGACTGATGAGATCATGTTAACCGATGTGTGTGGGCTTACCAATTGTTTAGGCTATTTTTAGGTGATGTTTGAATTATTTGTTTTTACTGTCTGCCATACACTGGAGGTGGCTGGGCAGCAGCAGGTACCAGGGTTAGGGTTAAATGTGCGGTGACAATTCAGGTAGAAACCTGGCTGTTGAACCCTACGCAGATTTTAAAACCTGCTAAGTTTGGGGTCTGCAGTTATTACTGCTCCCAGATCGGTTTTCTCTCTTTCCTTCCAGCCTAATGAGGAAGTATCTAACATGGCCCAGCTCCTGCAGGGACCTGTAGCCTAGCTGATGTCCATACTCAGGTTGCATTTCTGCTTTCTTTCTATTGCTCATGTTATCAATACTCTCTTGCTTTTCCTATAGGGCCTTACCTTGTTACAGGACATTAGGAAGTGTTTTGTGCCAGTTGATAAGTAAGCTACATCACCTGCAGACCTTCTTAAACCAGACAGCTGCTGAGTACTTTTATTATATGTTGTGATTGCAGGACAGTGGACTGGAATTGTTCCTTCCATCCAGTGTTCGACCCACAAGTGGAATATAAAGACTGCTTTTGCTGATCCATCATTGATGTTTGTAGCAGCCTGTAGCAGAAAACTATTTCTGTCCTCAATCACACTGAAAGCTTCCCAGGATCTTTAGTTTTTAGAGAGAGAGCAGTTGTTCAAAAAACAAGGGAGCTTCTCCCAACTTTCTCCTTCTTCCTACTCCCTGCTCCTGGTCAGAATCTTGTTGGCGCATTTCTCATGCAAGAATTTTTTCTTAGCAGTGCTGAGAAAACCAGGAAAAAATCCTGATTTCACTGCCAACACCAAAGACAAACAGAAGGATAAGGAATGGCATTTACTGATCTGCATTTGCTTTCTTGGGTATTTACAGCAGTTACGAAGTTTAGAAGTCTTCTATGTATGTGTGTTGAGGCTGATACTGCTCTACATGGGAAATGTGACAGCTTCAATGTGTAGTGGAACACAACTGTAAACTAATGACCTTGACTCACTCGTGAAATGAGTGTATTCTTGGGCTCATGTGTTATAGACAGGTTTCTTTACCCGATTTCTAAGAGGACCTGAGCTGCTTTGCTTCTAATGGCCACTGATGGGTGTTTGAGCTTTTCCTTCAGGACAGCGACGGCATCAGCTGCTAGAGCTTCAGAAGCCTCCACGCGCAGACAGTTGGAGAGTGTACCAAGGATTAGCTCCTGGATTTCCTCCAACTCATTCTTCAGTTTGGATACAAGTAAGGGAATCAAACCGGCATCCAGTATGCCAACAGCGCCTACGGGAGGAGACAGAGGAGGAACACAGGTGGGCTGTGAGTGCATTTACTATTTCTACTAGCACTTCCAATTTCTTAATAGGCTCAAACTACACATGGTAACTCATTTCCTTCCAGTGTGAGATTGAGAGGTGGAAACTACTACAACACTGCTCTGTTCATAAATGCCATCTTAGCATTGCTTCCTCAGGAAACTTCCCCAACAGTCCTGGAAAGACAACAGTCCAGGCAATAACCAAAATGGCAATTGCTCTCATGTTCCCAGTTTCTCTCATTATAATATTTCTTCCAAAATTGTTCTTGCCAAGCAAATATAGGGGGGAAAAGTATGTATAAAAGTGACCTTATAGCCAGCCTTTCTAACTGCTCTTGAACAGATGCTGAGAGAGCCTGAGATGTGAGCCTTTAGAGCTAATAGTTTGATTCTCCACTATGGTTTCTGTGGGGGAAGTCAAGATTTTGGAAGCTGTCAGCTTCCTCACACATCTTTGTAGTAATTCTGTCACAGGGAAAATGTAATTTTTGAGCTTTCCAGCAGTCAGTCTCTTGCACTGTCTCCTGAAGGAAAGAACAGTCAATGCACAAAGATCATCATCTGCCCTGCAATGGCTGTCTTTCCTACGAACAAGCGTCTGATCTGTTTGTACCAGTTCAGAAAGTCCCCACTGCAGCAGCAATGCCATGGGAAAGCAGAGAGCAGAACGTACTGTCCACGAGTAGCTATGTGAACACAAAATTCTCTGGCTGTCTTGTTGCTAAGACTGATTCTTTGGTTGCTAAGAGAAATGCAGCTGCTTTCAAAGTGATTCATATATGGTTAGATAAGGAAGTTTTGTGGATAGGAGTCATCAAGGTATTTTCAAATGAATCTCCACAGGCAGGGATAAAAGGTCAAGTGGGACAGAGGTTTTAATGACCTTTGGTAGCGCATGGGAGAACTTGACAGTCAGCTGAAAAACATGATTCTAATCTAGAGGTTATTCTGTGCTAGATATTTCTGAGGTTTTGCTGGCATTGAATAGCTTCTTATGTTACTAACTTATTAGGAACCAATTTAATGCAAATGCAAAGAAACACCTTGAGGTGATATTATTACAGCTTTTACCACCTGTGCTACATTTGAAGGTCAGTTGCTGTGAGGATTCAAATAAATAGTATGGAAAAACAGAGTCAGACAATTCGCTCTTGAAGGCTAATGAAATTTAAAACAAAGGTTTCTCCTTGTGCAGAAAGGCAAAGGAAAGTGAAAAACATGTTATCTTTGAGGCTGTGGCTCTGTGCATTGCTGCATGGAGGGGTTGGCACTTTCAGTGTAAAAACACCTCAACAAACTGAACCACCAAACACAACCTCATATTTATGTCCCCTGGAGGAACGTGAAGAGAAGAAAATTCCCAAGGATCAGCTCCAGCCCATCCATACTGCTGCTGCCGCAGGATGTGGTAAAGGAAACCTGCACCCTTGGTCTGGCAAAGGACTCTCTCTCAAGCTGCCTGAGAAGGAGGCAATGCTTGGACAGCTGACTCCATCCCCAGCAGTACCTCTCTTGACAAGGACTGCAGGTGTTTGGGTTGTAGGTTATAGGCATAAAAGGGTTATGGGGGATTAGACAAGAGTGGTTGGGAATACTTGGTGCCCTACAGAGTCCCAGGCAATAGGGAACCCACTAGTGAACTGCTCCCATGGAAGTAGTTTAATGCAGTCTCAGAGGACTATAAATCATTCATATCCAGATTGGTTTAGCCACACTTCCCTCTGGTCTTTTGAAATAGCTTATGAAAACCAAGATTTTTCAAAGACAACTTTCCAAATTCCTCCCAAAGTTTTTCATTAAGATAAACCACATAGCCTGTGTGCATGGAAGTGGGATACCCAAGCTGCTCACACAATCATCATCACACATCAGTACACCTCTGAATGCTGGGTTGCTGTGGAAATCAGTATAAAATCAAAATTTGGGAGGTACAGCTTCAGAAGAAGATTAATGAATTGGAGGTGATAGATTTATAAGCTGATACTCTCTGCAGCAAGCACCTATTTATTGTATAGTTGCTTTGCCAGATGATCTGTGATAGTTACAAACAAAGCCTACATCTGGACCACTTGACCTTAAAGTAATTTCATTCTCTCTAGATAAGATAAAACACTGAATGTAAATGTAAATAAAAGTAGCAAAGAACTGAAGCTTAAACTCCACCCTCCCCCAGAGCCATTGTGGAGCTTAATTCATGTTGATACCAATCTTCCTTGGGATAGTGCCACACCATAAGCATTTCATCACATCATTTCATAACCAAACACTTGTTCTTGCACAGAGTAGTCGGCATTCTGCCCAGAGAAGCCATTGCTTGCTTTAAGTTCCCATCCTTCTGTAACAGCTATGGCTAGAGCATTCTGCCCACCTTTCTCATGCTTGTAGATGTTCTATTTACTTTCCCAGACAGGTATCCATCACTATTTCTTGTACTTGCTTTCAAATACTTAATGGCCATTTTTAAACCCATCATCTTAATTTCCATTTTTAGTTGCCTTTAATTCCTTCTTTTTCAGGACTTCCTTGCAAACTTATTTCAATTCTCTTGATTGCTTCATTTATCAGCATTCAGGTTTCACTTTTGTGTCTCTGTCTTTAACTTCTCTTCTAAAATATCCAACAAATACATTCAGGTAGGCAGGACAGCTTTCAGCCGCCCTGCACGTTATTCCTTACTTTGTGTGAAAACTCAGGAAGTTTGCATTTAAAAGAAAAGAAATGTTTTATTTTACCAGGCCAGGTTTCTGTACCAGGAGCTTTCTTATCTACTGTTTTTGTCAGACTGTCCTATCTGAAATGTTATTGTGCTACTAAAGGGAGCTTCCCAGTATAAATATAGAAACAAAGATGAATTGTTTGACCTTGTCAAAAGTCTCAATGTGGTGAAGAGAAAGGGTGGAGAGGAAAGGCCACCAACAACAAGAGACTACCTAACATTGAGACTGAAATTTCCAGGTGGAAATTCGTCATGGTTTTCTCAAGGGAACCAAAGGGTGAAAGGTCTAGGAAGGTAAAAGGGAAAAGGGAGGAGACAAAGTCAGTGAAAAGTTGTTTGAGAGACACTTGTAAATTAGAGCAGTCTCAGATCCTTGCATCTTGCTGAGCAAGCAATAGGAGGGGAAGGGAAGCTGGTGTTTCTACTAGCCCTCTACTGAAAAATGCAGCAGCATCCTCAGGATCTTGAGTTTCCATTAAAATAATGCCCTTCTGAAGGTGGTTTATCTGTTGCAGAGTGTTCAAGATACTCTGGGCATAGTGAAGTAGCAGGGAAAAATGTTATCAAAATGCAAATAGTTGCATTTGCAGCTGCAGTTAACATTATTGATCCGTTTTTCTGAGAACTTGTAGTCTTCCCTTGGGCTGCTTTTTATCTGAGCACTCATCTCTTCCTTCTCACAATCCTCTGGCCACTCTCCTCCTCCCTTTTCTGACTCCTTTTTCAGACAGGCCCAAGAGAAGTCGCCAGAGATTCCGTTCTCTCAGTATGGCTGCAGGGCATGTAAACAAATGAAATTTTGGAGAAGACAAAGGGGTCATTTCTAGTACATAACAGTGGGGGTTTGTTTTGCTTTTCAATTACATAAATCAATTAAATCACATTACAAATCCGTTTCTTTGCAAATGTCAGCTTTCAACTCAAAGCCATTTTAATGTTTGTTTTGGCAGGAAACGTGGCCACAAAGTGATGTACCACTTAGGATAACAGAGTAAAATAATACATAAACACGGATTCTGTAGAATATTAATGTGTTGTTGACACCTCAGATGTCTCTGTGATGTTCACACAATGATTTGAAATGTTTCATATGAGCATTTCTACTTGGGAAGGGAGACACAGGGGAAAGAAAAGCAGAGCCGGACACAACTGGAAGAGAAAATGCTGCTCAGCATCTTGATGCGCACCAACACGTCCAGTACAACGGCTGTGAAATCCCCAGAGGGGGGGCTCACTGACTGTGAGCTCCCAAATGATCCTGACACATGTTCCAGACCTGGCAGCTCTCTTACTGGTACTGCAAGACACTAACACCATTTTAGAGGTAACAAAGTGTTTATGAAACTAGTGAGTGCTAGCAGACACCATACAGAGTAAAAATGCAGCACTTGTATAATGTTTCCTTTCCGAGTGAGAAGATGACCATGGAAGGTCCTTCCCCAGCACACCTCCCATAGTATCTCCTGCTCACTACTGCTCTCATTGAAAATCAGGAATTCAAAATAATTATTCTTTAGCATCACTGAGAAGATTTCTGAGTCACCAGTCACAAGAGCACAGTCTGAAAACCCTGTAGTAGCTTAGAGTCAGCATTCTGAGTCTCAGTGCTTCCAGCATTAAGGCTGTGTAGGGAGTAATTAAGGCTGTGTATTAAGGGAGTAGGTTAAATATAATAATAGTATAAAACTGGGCTGAGATTTCTTTCTGGTAAGTTTAGAGCAGGAGATAGGGCACATTAAATTAAATAGAACTCACCTGCCTGTACCCCATGAGCTTTACCGAGTCTTCTAACTGAAAATTGTGTTGACATCTTTGAAATCCAGAATATTTTCCTCTTCTTTGCAACAACAACCCTCTGCCTTTCAATGATAATTTAACAGGAATAAACAGTAATGTCCCAAACGATGCCTATGCCTAGAAACAAAGAGTATCTCTTCTTTTACAGCACTCTGAGGTGGTAAGTCCCTTTTTAAATGAACTGAAGTGCTACTAGCATGTTAACAGAGCTACGAAAAACACTGTAGATATTGGTATTGGATTAGAAATAGTAAACAATTCTATTTCAAACCATTTCAAATCTGTGCATTGGCTGAATGCATTTATCTCATGACAGCCCTAGGGATTTACCAGGTATAAATCACAGCCTCAATAGTAGTGTCTGTCATATCCCCACTAAAATACAATAGCTATAAACTTTATAAAAGCATTATGGGATCTGCTTTTCCAATACTAAGGATTTTGGGGTGTTATCTGAATGAGAGACATAGCAGAAATTAAGGTTATGAAAATATGAAAAAGTCAGCAGTACACTTGAGAAGCACATAATGTGCCTGCCTCTGGGGATCCTTTGAAAATCCAGAATGTTTCCAGCATTAACAAGGAACAGGAAAGATTGGTCTGATAAACAAGAGGTTCCTAATCCTCAGTAAAGAATTAGAGAGACTCCAGCGTACCTTGCTTTTAGTTTTAGAGACTTTACTTTAGCGTGTGTAAAATTGTAATATTAAAGCACCACTGAAAATAACATAGAAACTCCAAATAATACAGCTGCATTACATATCTGCATCGGCTTCTCTAATATAATTTAGAAATCCAAGAAACATGCTTTTTTTTATTGTTATTTTGGTAGTAAATAAGACACTGCCTGTGACTCCCTGCTTGAAAGCAATGGGTTTAACCATCTAAATCATTCATTTTTAGGAAGAGGAGTAATAGCTGAAGAACTTAACAATTCTGATCTACAGAATGTTTTTTATCGCAGCATCTCTAGAAACCCCAGGGATGAATTAGACAGAGTACACTTGTGTTTCACATAGGGGCAGTTTACAACATGAAAAATACATCTTGGGTTCTGTTTTCGTACAGAATCCCGAGTTCATTAATTGACCAAAACAAGTACCCTACTGCTAACTGATGGAAGTGTTGGTGTGGGATCCTTTTAGGGTGAAATCACCAAAACTGCTATGGTGGAAATAATGAGATATACTCTGCTGTAGTAGTGCATCATCCCTGAACTGTGGGTCACTGGTCATTCATATGGCATCAGAAGGAAGTATCCAAAATAAAAGCAACTTTTCCCTTTTTTACTGAAACTGTATTCATACATTATCACCTACAAGAAAGCAAACAAAATGGAGATGAAATGGAAGCAACAAAGTAATACTGGCTTATGTTTTTTCCTAGCTCTGTTGATAGTCTGCTTGCACACTGAAGCACAAGCACCGATACATTTTGCTGTGCTTTTATTCTGTTTCAGAACTCCAGCTGCTTGCACCTCCCATGTAATTAATCTTCTTGAAGTTTTCTAAATGTATGACTTAACTTATAGATCTGCTCATGCTCATCCTACCTACCTGGGTGAATGCGTATGCATACATATAACATGGACTCAACTGATCTTGCATGCATATTGGTCATGCTAATTAGGAAATTTATTGGCTTTTATTTTTCTGACAAAATACCTTTCCTTTTTTTCAGGGAAATATCTTTAAAAACGTACAAATTAAATACTGAAAATATTCCTTCTTTGGTTTTAGGGGTTTTGTGGGTTTTTTTTCCTTCTTGTTCTTTTGGATGAAGAAGGAAATGTCACCATGAAATTTATTAATTTCCTCTACAGGGAAGACTTTGCCAAAATGCACGAAGGAAGGAAAACAATCTGACATAGGAACTACTTGTGCCAAAGTCCCCAGATCAATTACTGCAGAGGAAATTAAAGCCTTCAGATAACTACCCCCAAAAAGCCAAGTCTCAGCCATTGAGTTACTGCACCACCTTAGGTTTCGCAGGTCAAAATTTGTTCTTTTTTCCTGCTGGTCAGCAGTGCAGCCATGTAGCTATAAGGTGAGCCTTAAAGGGACCAGTGCAGCCCTTAACTATAAGAGACTGGTGACATTCTGCTTCCACAAGTACCTGTTGTGAAATGCAGCGTTCACAGAAAGCAGTGAATTCGGTGTGCATGACAGGCTATGTTCAGAAGAGAACCTGCACTGGCACTTTCACAAATACTAACTTAACTATCAGATTTTGTACTTTATACCAAGCATGTATATCAAGAGTGTAGAAATTGTTCACAACTACTACAGCAAGTTTCAGTCACACAGAAATTGATACTGCAAGGGGAACAGGACATGATCAGTTTGACAGATGTTCATATGCTTATTACTTACATTGTAGTAAGTTTTACAGATTCCTATGGAGAAAGAAGATCTGCTTTCCCACACAGGCTTATTGTAAAGATGTGTGAGAGACTGCTCATTTCCTACAGCCATTATTGTCTAGCTGGATGGGGCAAACGGAGTGGATGAGAAGAAAAGAGGCAAAAAGTTGTTTAAAGTAATTCTTCAGGTCAGAGGAACAGTTGAGAAATCATTAAGAGCTGTTTGGCACTCTGCTCCCGGGTGCTGATGCTCACAGCTCGCATAGGGTGCTCAGGGAGGAGGCTCCTGCCCACTGCAGCCCACTGGCCCTGATCTCACTGGAGAGGCGAGCAGGGAGGTGGGACAGGCAGGAGGCTTGGAAGGACAAGGGAAGCGTCCTCTGTGGGCAGCTGTCCGAGAGCAGGCAGCCGGCAGCTTCCCAGAGCTGCGGATAAGGCTTCCTATTAATCATATTACTGCAGGGGCTAAAGCTGCCTGACCGATTGGAGAGATACCCTTCAGGGTAAAACTGTGGCAGTGTTTTACTTACACTTTGAAGTCTGACTGCCTTACAAGCCCTTAATGCGCAATTGCAAGGTTTCAGTTTTCAGAACTTCTGCTGAGAGAACAGGTTTTTAAAACAGTCTTTTCTTCTCTTGAAAAGACACAACAGTAAAGCAACATGAATGAAGTTCAATAAACAGTTTTGATAAATATCTTAAATGTCTACGCCTGGAAACTCTATCTGTGCAACTGGAACCCTATTACACAATGGCATTACATAGCAAAATGACCATTATAATGTTTTGGTTACATTCAGTGTTCACCTTTATAATTAACCTCATATGGTGTATTAACCTCACAGGTGCTCAGGTGTAACAGCAGTCATGTTATTGGTTTTATTCTTTAGGAGAAATATATTAAGATGGTGAAAATATTCTCTGAATTTCTGTAGTAGAACTGAATCACAATCCATCAGAAACAGAGGTATATGAGAGTTTCCTGTGTAGGTTTGATTATGTCAAGCAATAAATAAAAATGGGAGGCTTAAAGGAAGAAAATATCTAATCATGTGTCAGATACTGAGGAACTTAATCTTGAAAATGAACATAAACTTGCTTTGAGTATCTGAATCCTTGCACAGACTGAAAAACTGCAGATAGTACTAGAAGCCAACAGGAGGAGGTTAAATGGAATATTCATTCAGTCTCATGGTACAAGCACTTCCTTTTTGCATTTTCTTCATTGTTAGAAGGGTGGGAGATTTATTTTTTTGGTACTTTAAAAATTGACCAGGTAGAAGTTTCAGAGAAGGAACTGGAGAAATGGCAGTGCTGACACCCCTGTCTGTACCTGTGACCTAGCACACTGGCAGGGCTGCAGTAAGTTAGAACTGCCAAAACCTCTAGGAAAAGAAGAGCATGGTACCATGGGCAGGTAAATCCCTTTCTGCTTCAGATGGTCTGACTTAGCAATTTTGTTTGCAATGAGAGTAGAAGAAACACATCTTGATTAGAACCACAGGCCCAGGTGGCTGCACGGCAGGAGTGGAGCTGTATGGAAAGGCAGACAGATTCTCCACTCAGACCTGCTACTTTGCAGTTTCCATGTTTTCCATTAGAAGCCATGTTCTTAGGGAAAACTAATTATACTACTTAATGAAAATTGCATTTTGCTCTGAATGAGGTTCTACAATAGCGTTTTCCAGTGGTTTAGTCTGTATTTTCTTTCCAGCAGTGAAAAATTCCTTAATCTTAATTGAATACAAGAATGCCAAGGTGTGAACTGCTTTGAGGATGATTTGTTTTTCCTCCCCAGTAATGTGGCTCTTGGGTTGAGAGCCTTATTCCTCCAGTGAGCTGTAAATCACAGATGTTTGCTGTGATTTACAAATAGGCACATCTTAACAGTACACTGATTTTCTGATTAGAGATGGATTCCTGAATGAGGTTCTCTGAGAGAATGAATGAAGGTGTTCTTGCAGAAAGGCCTTTTGTATCTGTGCTAGTGCTGCAGGACCCAAGCCACAGCAACAGTTAAATGAGCCTGTTACTTAACCTGGACCAAAATATTAGATCTAGCTTCTGTAAACATGCCAGATTAAGCATAGGCACTTCAACAGTGCTACTAATGTGCTTATCTTTAAGAACATTATATCAGAGTATTCAAAACACCGTTAAACGGAAGCAGAGAATCATATTTGCAACGATTATAACAGATACCAGAAACTATTTCATCAGCTGATGGAAATTACTGTCATTTTAATATGCTTTTAAAAAAGAACATAGTTATAAGTAAGTCTGAAAAATACATTAATTGAGAGATTTGATAAAGGGTTTATCAACTTAATCAGTTCATTTGTTAGGAAAAGTTAACATCATGTGCTTTGCTCATTTCATTGATTCCGTCACCCAGTGAGTAAGAACGTGATTCAGATGGCTAAATCTGGGTTTCTAATGCCATTTTAGTACCTGAGGTATCACTTGGAGCTGTCAGGTATGACTTAAGACCTACAGAATGTTTGGACATTTCTAGGGTGCAATTGCAGGCCAGATGGGATGCATTTGGAAGCTGAAAATGACCTTAGAGACTTATGTCACTTAGAGGCTGTAAGTCACTTCCATGTCCTACTGGCACTGATCTTGTGCGTGTCATTGACAGAGCAAACACTTTTAAAAGAGAAAAGGGGTAAGTCATGAGGAACAGCAGTCCCATGTATGCAATTTCCCATCAGTTTACTACTAGTGTAGTCAGAGACCAAACAGTCTTCTGTACAGTTTTTCACCCCTCTGTCTAAAAATGCTTCACTAAAGAGACAGAGATCAGTTATAACTGGCTAAAGCTCCCACTTTGGATAGCTACTTTGTACTTCATAAATGATCACTGGTTGATAGGTGTATCTATGTCATATCTTTATTGTTTATGTAGATACAAAGAGCTTCCCAGAATTACCTGTGTGTCCTCAAACAAAATTTTCAGTCTTTTTTTCTTTAAAACCAATTTCTTATTCCTGTTAATCAGACACAAGAAGGTAATAAACCAGACAGGTAATAGTGCCTGCTGAATATGTAGCTGGATCTCATGGTTCTTGCATGAAGTAGAATTATTGTGTGTAAAGGATACAAGGAAATATGAAATCAGATGACAACATTTTTTCTAGGTACCTATTAAAAAATATATATAATTGATTTGAGGCCTCAAGTTGGTACTTCTTTGGCTGGCAAGAACATCAGTGATGAAACCAAAACATTCTGAAAACAACACAATTTGCCTGTTTGCTTGTTTGTTATTGCAAAGATCAAACCAAACCTAAATGCCTACCTGTGTCCTCAAGTGGGAGAGACCTACTTTCAACTCACTGCTTCAATGAATATTTAATCATTCTTATAAAATGGAAAACCTGCAAACGGGGAGACTGCAGGAGGGAAGAGGGTATCCCAAGGGTAACTGACAGTCTGTTGTTCAGACCACTTTACTAGGAGACCCTAAGCTGGTACTTTTTGTTTTAAAAGCTTTGATTTCAAAACATTCCTGGCCCTATTAATTTCATCTTCTTGTGTGTAATTCCCAAAGAATCTATATATTGTGTTCTCAGGTGATTTTGCCAGTTGTTCACTCTTCCCAGATCTTTTGTTGTATACTTTACTAAATAATCCCCACTTTCTTTTCTTGTTAAAGTTTGAAGGGGTTTGGGTTTGTTTTGGGTTTTTTCCCATTCCTTTGCTCTTAATAGTGAAGGATGAGGAAAGAATACTGTCATTCTCCTTTAAAAAAAGGAAGTAATAACGCAGCCCTGAAGGACAGGTCCATTACAAAGAACTACCTCCCTTCACCTTATTTCATGGTATTGCTATCTGTAGCTTCCTTCCTATGCAGGATTTGGAGGAGTTGGCTCCATGACCTCAGAGTCACAGAGCTCAGGGTAGGTGGTGCTGGCTGTGTAAAGGTAACTGCCCAGGGAAGGCAGCATCTCCCAGGGCTCCAGGTGAGCCTCCAGCAGCTCTCCATGTGCTGGATTTAATGCTTGTTTTTCTAAATGTGGAGTCCTTGTCGTTAGCCACTGTGGTATTAGCTGTAACTCGTTGTCTGGCATTCTCAAATGTCTCCCATGATTTGACCTCATAGGAAGAGTAAACACTTCGTATTAAGAGAAACCCTTAGTTACTTGAAGGGTGAAATCCTGGTAGAAAGTGAATTTTCGTCTTAGATGATAAAGCCAAATGAGGTCAGGCTGATACCACCTGCTGGAAGGTGCATTCATGATTTTTTCCCCACCATCTCACAGTCACTGGTACAAAGCAACAATATGCCAGATAGTTATAAATATCAGCTCCCAGTCATCTGTACTTTATGCTATTTTAAACTCCTCCACGTGAGAAAATGGTTAAAAATAAAAACACAGCCTTTTTATTCTTCTCTAAATGTTCTGCTCAGTTCTTCATGCTAAGAGAATCACAGACCCGTCTATAAATATCTAACCCAGATCTACAATTGCTTGTTAAAAAGAGGGTGTTTGGTAGAAAATTGAATGAAATACAAAATGTCTTTTATTATATTTTTTTATTACAGACCAGATGTGGCCTCTCAATTTACCCTCTATCATTTGGAGATGTACATTCACCAAGAACATTGCATGTGTGCATATAAATATTTTGATGTTGTCATGGTATAATAAAGGGTAATTGATTAGAAAAATCCTTCTGGGATTTTCCACTTAAGAGCACATTTCTGTTTTAGCACTATTGTCTTCAAACTAGACATGTATGAATGCATCTGGTTTGATTGATCCCAAACAGAAAGCAACAGTAAACAGGAGAGGATTTGGCTTTTGGTCAATGAATAGCACTGGCAAATTGAGTGAAACTCGTGCAGCTAAGGGCTCCACTAAGCTGTGTATGAGATGTTACACCTCAGCAGTCAAACGCTGCTCCCTTCAAACTGAAACCTGCTCTGATATGGAAAACAAATGGTGAGCTGCCTCACATGGAAAGGGGGAGCAGGAATCCAGTCAGATCAGCACAGTCCTCTCAAATAACTTTTTACTATTTCAGGGGAAAAAAAGTAATGCAAACTGTTCACTTTAAATATGTATCTCTGTGTGTTCTATCTATCCATATACAAAGAACACTAGAGTACTGAGCTGAAGACCTGGTTTTATATGGCTTTTGACTCTGGCATTTAATCACCTGTATATGCCATTCTGAAACATATTTCTCTTTGGATTCCTTTGGGAGCTTAGCTACATGTAGTGCAATCAATGCATGCTGAAAGGCCCTAATTGAGAATTTCTGGATGCAGGACAAGGTGAGAGTGAAGAAAACTTGGACGTTATCTGCTCATCTATTTTTCAGGTGTGTTGGGGTTTAACTCGACCATTAATCAACAGCTCCCACGTAGTGGTGTTGAAACAGTAACACCTAAACTTCTCAAGAAGGGCCTGTTCCATTACCCACATACCACATGCCCATAACTCCTTCACGAACAAAATGTGAGCTACAGTTAGGGGCCTCCCTCAGAATTGCAAGAAAGCAAGTGCTTTGTTGTATCAATTGGAAACACCAAACAGTGATGAAATCTGTAGGGAGAGTGTGAACAGTGATCTTCCTACCTGGGATGATGCTAGCTGATGCTGTTATTTCTGCCAAAGTTGGTTGATGTGTGGAAGATGCTTTTTCTCACATAGAAAGTACTATACTAAAGATACATGTAATGTGACAGTTTCTATAGTAACTACTTGTTCTTTATGGAATCGCAGATTAAACCTGTACACCTTGTTATTGTTCTTTCATCCTATTATCTAGACTACTCAGTTACCACAGATACAATTTTTTATTCTATTCCCTTGCCAACATAACTAGATCAGGGATTGATGCAATTGCAAGTAGAGAGTACATTTGAAAAACAAAACTGCTAGAAGTTTAAACCTGACCACCATCTGATCATGTAAATGCACCAAAAGATGTCTGTGCATAGATACTACAAGCTAAAAATTCAAACTAAAACTGTGGAGCTTATCTTTTTTATTATTTTTTATTAAAGCAGGGTAAATTGGTGATTTGAGTGTGAATTGGTGATTTTGCTGTGAATTGATGCAAGTTATGTATATGACATTTCTTTTTTAAATGCTAGGGGTTTGCCAGAACAACTTTGCCAGTCTAGCTGTGCTGGCAAGCTCTCCTAGTGTGAACAAGACCTAAGGTTTATTATTTACAGAAAAATGCCCCTCACGTGGTACACTGATTCATGGCTCTTATTTCTGTGCAAGCAAAATAATGTTGCTATATTGTGTTTTAATACTAAAATATTTCATAATTCATCAATGCTGCAGCTCTGCTGATAGTACTGGAAGTGATATTATTTACAGGAATCAGATAATTTTTGCACTGTGTTATGTTTGCCTTATTGGGAGAAAACCCACCTGCATTCTGTCTGTGTCTGTGAGTCTATTGCCATCTCCAGCAGCACTGTATCACTAACAAATTATCTTTATAAAATTAGCAGGGCAGGGAGAAATCACAGCTATTTGCTCAGGGCAGCAGATTCAACAGTGCAACTGGTATTGTATGGCCAAAACGAAAAAGACGCTAGAAAAAAAAAAGTGAAATATAAATAGGGTTAATCCATTAATGAGATAAAAAACAAATTACATTCATTGTTACTTAAGAAACCTGTAGTAATTTACACATGCACAAATGGAACAAACGGGAAAAGAGAAAGAGAAAAGCGGAAGAAAACACATGCACAGTACTGAAAGCATTGATTGATTGATAGAAAAAGTGGAATGCAAACAGGAGATCCATTCCGTGTAACTAAACTGTCTTTTTCTGCCTTTACTCTTTATTGCATCATTCTAGCACGTATGTGACTTGCTCCATCTACTTCAGCAGTCCCCTAACATACGCATGGCGAAATTCACCATAAACCTCCTAATTCTGACAGAGCCACGAACCGCACTGCTGCGGAAAACATGGAACCACGGCACAAGCCCGCGGACACCGATGCACTGGCGGTGCCCGGCCCACGCCCGTGCGGGCTCGCCACTGCCCGAGTGCCGCACCGCGCTGCGAGCTGCGGCACGGCCCGCGCACCGGCGGGGCCCGGGCAGCGGCGG